>JANHGN010016022.1:0-57891 GCA_024605025.1 Megaceryle maxima
AAAAAAAAAAAAAGTTTACCTTCTGTCCACTTAGTCACTTGTAGACAAATTTTCTGGAGTCTTTTTTCTTTTTCAGTATTGAACTACAGTGCATACATTGAACAAATGGAGTGAAAATCTAACACGGTCTGGCCCAGTTTCTACTTTGTGTTGCAATTAATATTCTGGCTGCACCCTGTTCGGCTGAATGATACAACAGACAGTGAAAATACAATTACATCTTACAAGAACACCTGACAGGGCAAATTGTTTCTTATTTTTGTGATAAAAATGTCAAAAAAATAGCAATTTTGTGTTTTGTACTTTCAAAGTTGTTTTAAATGCACTTTGAGCACTGCCAGTTAGAGCCCCACATGGTATCATTATAAATGTCTGTGCCTCCTGGGACTTTTTCAGAGGGGAGACATAAGCCTGTTTCTAGACAGGGGTTCCTGTGAAGCAACACTTCCCTCCTCTGCCCCTCCCCTTTCAGTTGAGGGTGGGTCAGTAACTGCCACCTTCTTGACTGCACTGCTGGGAAATTCTTACCCTTCATTTGGAAAACACTGCTCTAATGGTCCAGGAGTAGTGCAGCTTTCTCTGAACACCAGGAGTTTTGTATGGAAAAGCTCTGCAGAGTGGGCCCATGTCTTCCCGCACAAGCTAGAATCTTGCTGTGCTATGGGGCAAAAAATTATTTAAGTCAAACACCTTTGCCTAAAGAGGGCCCCAGTTCAATGTGAATCCCTAAGTAGCTGCCTGTAGGAATCACAGCTTCGAATGGGAATGTATTTGTACGAGAGCAGAAATGCCCCACAGCACTGGTCTGTTCCACTTAACTGCATTGCCAACATGGCCCAGCGAGGCTGGCCCAATAAGTGATCATATCATGCTAATATTTGTACTCATCTTTTCAAAAATAGTTGTGCTGTAATTTTTTTCCAAGGAAATACAGTTAACCTTGGCCTTAAAACTTGTCTCAGCAGCATATCACTGGAAACTGTGTGGAGTATTTCTGAGTCACATGCCAGTGAATAGCTATGTCAGGATAACAAAAAAAGAGCAGCATTCGGTGAATTTACAAACACTTGGAATCATCTGACATGAACAGTTGAACAACAGGAATTTTCATATTGCCATTCAGTTGAGTCTCTTCTGTCTCTCTTAACCAATGCCAACCAAGCTTTCTCCAAGCAGTTTTGTGGCTTTTCCCTTGATTTTCAGGGCAAAGAACAAAGATAGAGGCAACTCTCCATTTATCGAAGTCTGTGACAGACGTTGTTTGTTGACCTCTTGCCTGAGGTTAGAATATGGTTTTAGATCGTGTACTGCACCTCATGGCATGTAGGAAAGGAGATACCAACTTCAGACCACAGCTATGAGTTGCTAACAAAGCGTCCTGTCACTCTTTTACATGAAAACAATTGATAGAACAAATGGCCATTGAAATCAGTTAAATTGTAACATAAGCCATTCTTTGCTTTTTGTCAGGGGAAACAAAACAGTTCAGTGTCGTGAAAGCACTATTAGTAAGAAAGGTGATGAAATGGGTGTGTGGGTGGGGAGGTTCCAGAGGACAGGGCAAGTGGGTAAAGATTGGTACAAGAGGCAACAGCAGCACAGGGTGAAATCTCTCTCTTTAACTAGACTAAAAGTTTTTAATAAAACTTAAAAATAAAAAACTCAGAGAGATTATAAACAGGTTCTTGGAAATATTTTATCTAATGAATATAGAGGAAAATATCCCAGCTTCCCATAGGCTAATCAGAGAGAATACAGGCTGTACTGCTTCCTTTGACCACCATCTGATTAAGTTTATGATACATACATTTTTTAAGTATTTAATACACATCTTCCCGTGTTAACTACTGTACCCTTGAGCACAGACCAAAGACTTTTTCTTTGAAAAAAAGAGTATGTAAAAGCAGACCAATTTTCAGATGCTGAGTATCTACAACTCACTCTAGAGCCACATCTGTAAATATTAAGGGAATTGCTTTTTAACCAGTCTATTTGACACACCTTTCCTCAGCTCTGGTCCCTGAACACACATCTGAACTTGTAAAACTAACTTTTGAATGAATGGTAGAAATACTTTATTGTCAGACTGTGAGATACTATTGCCTGTTACAGTACACTGGATTGAAAAGGGGGAGTTTGGAAAATCTTAGGGAAGAAGAGGTAACAGAGGAAGAACACAACTAGGAAAAGTCAAGTGTTCTTTCCCCTGCCTAAAATATGTATTGTTTACCTACTTTTGGCCTTCTTGCAAAGCTATACTTCTGAAAAGATGAGTGATAGAGCTTTTGTTGCAGTAGTAGAAATTTCATATGTAGCAAATTAAGCTTAGACTGACAGGACACGGATTTCTTTGGAAATCTGTCTACATTTCTCTAAAAATTTAACAGAGCTACAAACATGATGCATTTAGATATGGAGTTTTGTAATTTCAGTCCGTTTCTAGTATTTTAGTTGAAAGGAAACATTTTTCTTTCAAACTATGTACATTTATATGACATTTTTAACCTCCATTTCTCCCCACCAGTATGATGTACATTCTCCGTTTGGGTATTGAGCCTCTCCTTTGACAGAATATGAATGCTTTCCTTTGAGTTATGACAAAGTAGCAATTCTGAATACGAAGGCAAAAACTTCATACATTCTTCAGGTTTACATGATTTAACAGGAAGCATATATTTATGGAACAGATATGGAGAAGTGTGGCAAATTATTTTGCAAAGAAAATGAAAAGTAGAAATTCCATTCAGAACTTTATGCTGAAGAAAGCAAAACACGGTCTCATTACTTTTTTTTTTTGGGTCAGAGATCAGAGTACACCATAGATCTAAGGAATGGGGATGAGTGAATGCATGTAACCTGTCACAGTCTGAGGGAACACAGAGAAAATATGCAGAAGAAACCAGAAGCATACGAGAGAATCCCTGCTGTACTGCCTCATTTGACCACCCTTCTGAAAGCTAGACTATAGGTTAGACTTCACAGTAAATCTCTGCATAGATGAAGAGCAATTCATTGGAATCACATTTGGTTTGGAAAGGGAAACTGCACCTATGTCCTCTGGAGACCAGAAATAAGAGGAGTCTATTCACTGGTATCCCTGCTGTGGATACAATTTAAATGACAATTTGCTTCTTTTACTTAGTCTTTCCCTTAGATCCTTATCTGGGGGTTATCATTATCTCGAGATTTTCCCAGAACAATTATCCACCACTACCAATTATACATTGGAGATGATGGACAGGCAACAGATTTGCTCCTGGGGCTTCGAATATTCCATGGATCTGATGCCCAGTGAGTGTGTATTCTGGAAGTCACATTTTAGCCACTCTTAGCAGTGCATTTGATTATGATATGGTAATACAGCACACAGATGCTACTAAGGATCTACCAAGGTCCACAGTTATTTCTAAAAAAATATATTCTATTTTTCTTGTGTTCTTACTTCTTAATCCTCTGGGAATAAATATCTCCTTTTTTTGATCTTATTTCTTCAATGTTATCATAGAAATCTTATTCCTAGAAAAGGATATCTTTAAATGCCCAAATTCCAACAGAATGAAATGAAGGAGTTAACTAGAAGAATTAAAGAGCAGAGTTAATGAGCAATGGCAATTCTGATGCAGTTCACATCAGAAAATAAATATTTTCCTTTTGCCAGATGCTTATCTACCATCTCCATCTGGATTTTAATGGCAGCTGCTGCCTTAAGTTTCATGTTCCTGAGTAGTCTGGAGGAGGAAGAATAAGAGAAGCTTGCCTGCATTTCTGGCAGGCTGTCACCATAGCCTAAGCTCACAAAATGATGCTGTTCCAAAAATGAGACAGACTTATGGAGGGAGATGAGGATTTGGGACATACAGATAGGCATATGAACATATAAACATGTGAACATAAAAAAAATCCCATGTCTACCATGTAAGTTATTATGTTGTTATAAATATTTGCCCTTTTCTTTACATTTAGTGATGCTGGTCATTAACAGAAAAAAAAAGTTTCTGCTAGTACCTACAATAAATAATTTCCTTTCAGAACAAAAAGCAAGAAGGTGTTTGAGGTCTATATTGCTGTTAAAATCATAAGAATTAGTTCAGATTGGAAGAAAATACTGTAACAAACTTAACTGGACAAAAGTTTAGCGATGCCCTGTGAAGGACACAGCCCCCCTTTAAGTCTTCATTCTGGAATAAGACAAAATCAAACATTAAATGAAGGAACTGAATTGTGCACAACTAATAATATACAGGCCACCTTTATTGAAACAATAAGATTTAAAAAAAACCCTAAGATATTAAACAGTATTAACACTGGATACTAGGCGTGGAAACTAGGAAAGTTACCCTATGTAACTAGGAAAGTTACCCTACGTCATCTGTTTTAAGAAGACAGAGTGGACTTTAATGCTACTGCTAAGCATCCAGTAAGTCACAGCTCAGTATCTGCCCCATATTTGGACTTTTTCTTTCTCTGTGCACACCTAACAGCCCTGTACAGCTGATTTGAACCAGTGTAAACATTTACAGTTCATCTTGGACAAAACCTGAGAAAGAAAATGTTTTTATGCCCTCTATCAGCATCATTACCCTCCTACAAACTGCCACCATTTAGCAAGACCTCCCAGAAACACTCAGACTAACAGGCTTAGGCAAGACAAGTTTCTACTTTCTCTTTTGTGCACAAGAGGAATAATAAAAATAAATGTCTGTGCATAGCAAAGAAAAGGTATCCCTGCCGTGCTGGTGTGATGGCATCTTGGCTTGGGCCTGATGTCCAAGATGGCTCTCTGAGTAGTATCTGCAGAAGGCTGGAGGGCAGGATATCAAAAACTTGTGTAATACCACAGGACAAGTTCTGCTTCACAGACTAGGTGAAGGAGATGGATTGCTCTTTCTTTGTTTTGCAAACCAGTGTTTGGTGTCAAGCATTTTATTCATGTGGATTGAGTAAGAACTTAAATCCTCCCCCTTCTTTCCCTAGGCAATATAAAATGTGTTGGTATCTCCCCTTCACTAACTATATGAACAATTTTGAAGGGATTTGTGTAAGCTGACAGTTCTAAAAATTCCTTTTCTCTTCACAGTCCTCTGAAGATATGGTACCCTATGAGTCAGACCTCTACCGACAGCCCCATGACTATTACCAATATCTCAACAGCGATGGAGAGAGTCATGGTGGTAAGTTAAAAAATATCTCATTGGAACTCGAGTCTCATGGGATGCCACAGGAAAGAGATTTAGGACATTCAGGAAGAGAACAAACAAGTTTCTGTGATTTATCACATATAGGCACATGCTTTCAAATCAGAAACCAACGATATTTTATTCTGGCCAATGGCACTGCTCCAACCCAGCAACTGCAACTGTTTCCCCGAAAGAGAATTTTAGAAAGCCCTGAACCATTCAAGGAGCTTTCAGGATGTTCAGTGTATTGCCAGGAAGGTGGGATCTCATGATCTCTATCCTTCATTATCTCCACTGTGGTTTTACTCTGCAGATGAAAAGCACTCTGCTTGTTTCAGAACTTCTTAAGGACATGGATTTGCAAGACTGTATTTCTTATGTTCCCATCTCTATTCCTATTTGATTTAAGGCCTAAACACTCTATTTGTGCATTTATTTTCATTATGTTTCTTTGGTATTTGGCCTTTTAAACTCCATCTCTTCCTTTCTTTTGATCTCTTTTGCATGCTGCCACACCTAGCTTTAACTTTCACTCTTCCTCCACTACAGCCAAGTACTTCCTCTCTAAATCTGCGTAAATGTTCCTTGTAGCTGTTTGTACATAAACCCGGCTCAATATGAAAATACTGTATCATTATTTATTGCTTCACTTTATGTATGTGATTTCAAAGCTTTGGTGTCTTCAAATTTTCATGTTGCCTGAGTACTGGACTCTAAATCAATGCAGAGGGGAGAATCTCTCTGTGAATTTTGTCTGCCGTGCAACACAATGGTCCAGCAACATCACCCTGGAAATATCAGTCAGTACTGACTCAGGAAGGAAAAGCACCGTTCTACTATATCACTTGTGGCAGTCCCTTCAGATCCTGGAGTTTCCCTAAAAGACTTCCACTGATAGTAGCAACCAGACCCATTGCTGCTTAATTTAAGACATCCAACAGCTTCACAGCATAGCACTTATCTGTGGCAATGGAAGCTACCTTAAGGGACAGCAAGTTACAGACTAGAATTGTTCTGATCATTTAACTGAAAAAGATTCCTACCTAAATTTGTTCTCAACATTGCATTCAAGGAACATCTATGATATTCTTAATGACCGGAGACAAAGAATTCATTCATTTTTTATAATTCATCTCATGGCATCTGTCAAGTCACATTAATCAAACCCAGCAAATTCCACATGGAAATTCAGGGTTTTTACATTATAACCTGTACCTGTTTACACACCCATAAAATGAGGATAACATTTTTTATCTCAAAAGGCAACTGTGACCAATTAAACAATAAATATAAAAGATGCCATGTAGGAAATAGCACTGGGAAATAATTTTCTGTCATTAGATTTACGCTACCTCAAGCAACAACTTCCCTTTAACTTTCATCATCTTATCATCCCATGAAGTTAACGCCCATTTTTCTGTGGGAAGGCTGTTCCCAAGCTACACTGCTCAGATCACTAACACATTTTTACTCATCGTAATCAACACAACAAAACCTTGAAAGTCACCTATATGGTTTATGGCCTAAGTAGCACCTAAATGCCCACTTTGAACAGAAATTTGTTTCTTCCTAAACTTGTGTTGCACTTATCCTAAAGACCAAAAAAAACCATGGTTTAATGTTTTAACTCCTACAGTAAGTGGTTATGGAAGAGGCAAGTAAAGCCCAGCCTGCAGAGTTCAATCAAATTTTTATTTATGAAAGCATCTGCAATGTAGTTGGTTGTGTATAAATACCTAGTATGTCCTGAACTGCTCACAGTCCAAAAGAGCAATGAACAACCAAAGAATACAAAGGGGAATGGGAAACACAAATTAATACCTATTGCTACTTTCCTATATGGACAAACCCAACTGTGGCTTTTGCGTTTGTTAACATAAAATAGTGTGTCTTGAGAAGAGCTGTGTTAAACAGAATGAAAGGGACATCACAAACTACTCTTAGAAATATGTACTAAGTGTTCACAGTAATGTGGATAAAAGCAAAGTGATTGAAAAATGACAAGGAAAAAGAATAAATAAGGTGCTGCAGTGATAGCAGTGAAGTGAAATGAAAGCTGAGAACATGACTAGATGGGAAAAAAGAAGAAATAAGTAGGATAGAACTGTGAGAGTGATCAGCTTGGGGTACAATGATCACTTGCAGTACACAAAAAATAATTTTGCAGGCCTTCAATACCACTGTGGGCCTCAAAGAAAAGCTACCAGATAAAGTAAATAAATACTACAAGACAGAGTAACACTCCTGGCTTTGCTGATAAGAGACTGATAAAGAAATAGAAGGTCTTGCTCAAGGGTCAGGCTACTTCTCTCTCACTGCTAGCAAATGAATCTTGTGAAAGGGAGATGGCAGTATCTTCATCTGTAGATCTGTGCTACATGCATTACTGTCACCTTTCTATAACATGACACTGAAGGCAATCCTTACTCTGTGTTTACATGAGTAGGCAGTGAAGTACACACAACAGTGTGTCACTAATTTAATATGTAGGAGATCATTGCCCACAAGTGAATGCTAAACTTCACAAGCAAAGACACACCATAAAAATATCCATCTGTTGATCACAACATCCAGTGTTTACATTCATTTCATAAACTGTAGTTTAACTCTTTTGTAAGCACTGTAACAAACACGAGGACACAGTCATGCAGGACACAAGCTACTTAAGGGATCCTGCGTTAGTCCTGTCACTGCGCCCTGAGCTCGTATGCTAGTAAGTCTCTCAGTGTAATACAGCACGTTTTGTAACACTAGCGCAATCTTGGTCATTACAAAATTCCACTGCAGCTTTGTTTCTAAGTGATTACTAAACATTATTGGATTAGTAAAAATCATTTTTTTGTCTGAAGCCAAATGCTGACCCTTGTTCAATTTGTTGTTCACCTCATGAAACTTAGTAGATTTTGTGATTTAGGATTTTATTTCATTATTTTCTTCACACCTTCTGGAGTAATAAGATCATTTAAGAATCTCAGCTTTGACTTTGTTAGGATTTTAGCTCGCACAGAAGCGGAGGAAAGTCCAAACATATGAACCTTCGTCTTAAATGCTACACAGAAAACAGAAAACTCCAAACTTCATTACGAAATCCCTTTGTTTCAAAGCCATTCTCATGATTTAATGGGGCCTAACTCCTAGATTTTTGAACACTGGGCATTACCAAAATCATGAAGTTTGTAAAGTGAGAGCTAACGAGACCCTACTGTTGCCACAGGCCAGCCTGCTGCACTGCCTAGCAGCTCAGTGTTTCACTTCACAGGGAGCATTCTGTAGGGAATCAAGACATTAATTTTCCAGTGTCCTTCAACATTTTTCTAACTTCCTCTATAGGTTTTTTCTTGGCTTGTTCTTTCAGATGAGTGAAACACAGTGGGAACATCTACGCTGTGTAATGTAGCACATTGTAAGAAACCCTCTTCTAGTTCAAAATCAGTTGGAAAATCTGTACAGTGCAGAGCAGAACCACTCAGAGACACTAACTCAGACCTCACCAGCACAGCCATGCCAGCCCAGTCACCTTCTCAGAGCAGGCAGAGTGCTGTGCTGTGCTGGCAGGAGCAGTCGTGTTTCTGACTCAAGAGCTGGGTCATGGATTTCTGCGTGGTATTCACTGTGTGATGCAGGTTTAGCCTGTTGCTCCACTTCACGATAAATACCTCCCTTAAGCCTATTTCATATCCTAACTGCTGTTTCTAACGTAGTTCATGTATTAAAAGAGGAGCTAAGTCATTTACATTGGCAAGAAGATACTGAGAGAGTTCAGTTTTGTTTTCTCACTTGGAGAGTGAGAACCTGCCTCCAGGGGGACTATTAACACAGTGCCTTCAGGCTCGCTATTGCTTCCCAACAGGCTAACATCCTTTCTGTCATGGGAGGGAGTTCAGAATTCATGACTGTCCTTCCTCTAACCTTTCACTACATACAAGACCAAAACAAACACTATCTCCATGTCTCTTATAAGAGACAATTTTTTTCACATCCTCTTTCACTTCACATGAAATTTCTCATAATTACTCCATTGTGTAGCTATAGCTCATCTTTTAGTGATATTTTCCTTTACCCATAGAATAGACACTTTCCATTTCTAAAATTTTTCTCTCCTTTCTTTTTTCCTCCTTCTACCTTTATGTGTTTGAGAAAAGAACAGCACTGCTATGTTTTACTGACGTAATACTAACAAAGAACATAGAACTAAATAGCTGCTGATAGCTCTAATAATGCAAGACAGATATTTAGAATTTATTCTATTTTCATGTGCAGTAACTTAGCCAGTTACTGCATCTGCAGTTATGATTAACTGCAGAGGGGCTTGTGGGGACAGAATTTTGAATTTCTTTTTTGATATAACTAATTCAATATTGTTTTTCCTATTTTCTGTCCCTCACTGTGACATGATAGATAATTTAGAAGGAAACAAGGACTTTTCCTCCTGTCAGAACTTGCATATTTGGACATGAGTTTGTGCTGAAGAATTAATTTCTGACAGATTTATTTTGTAATCTATTAGTATTATGTATTCACTGTAAGTCCCTAAATGCTGTGCTATTAGTACTATTCTATTACAGTATTTTTGTAGTAGCACCTAATTCCATAAAAACAGAAATTCAGTAATGACTAGGCTAAATATTACATAGTCACCAACATGAATATGCAAAAATAGCATTCCACTGATTAATCTATTTGCCAAGAAAGAGTTTAAAAAGTACAGTTCTGGAGGCAACAGAAACCTTGTCATAGGCTCAAAAAAACCCAAGAGGTATCTTGATGTATAAAAACGTGACTGCTGAAAAAAAAAAAAAAAAATAAAAATTTAAGAATACTCAAAAGTAGACCATTTGGAGCATGCACAAATAGTCATGGCTATATAAGATGGAAATGTGCTGTGTTCTCTCTGGACCACCATAAATAGCTAATTCTAGTACAACATTCCACATGTGAAGACCTGCCACTGCAGAGACTCCTGCCCGGGCTTTGACATCTTCACAGTTATGCACTGACCTCATCTGCCATAGTAGACTGTAAAAGACAAGGGGTCTTTAAGAACATACATTGACATCTGACAGAGGACCTTCTGCACAAAGAGAAGAGCCTAAGGAACAAGAATGTAGATTACTCCTGAATGTATTCTCAACCAGTTACTACACAGGGCTGCCTGTGATGCATAGGGCCTCACTGGTTGGCTCCACTGGAGAGAAATCTGCAGTAATTTAACATGAAAAAATCATGAGTTAGCTTGGCTCAGCCTTCCAACTACACAAAAAAGTTTCAGGCTGGAAGTGCCCAAAGCCTCCTATCAGGTTAGATGACCTGTGGATTCAAACTCCGATACACTGTCATTTCCTGGGTTGGAGCAGATGCGAAAGTAAAAGTACCTGGGTACTTTGTACCCATAGAAACCACTTTTTTTACTAGAGAAAACAGATTTTTTCTCTAGCACTACAACAAAAAGAAGTGCTACTGTGCACTGTAATTATCACTTTGGGCTATAAAATCCATACACAGCCCACAGAAAGCGCAATACAACAAGGCAATGAAATTACAAAGTGATGCAGCAGCTCCCTGGGTGCTTTCATAAACATCTTTGCATCCCTTTCACGTGCAGTGACATAGTTTATCCATGAATCAGAAATGCAGGAAAGACAAAACAAAAAAAACCACTGGTGTGGTAAGTGGTCTGATAAAGCCTACAAATAAATTTCTACAGACCTGAGCCATAAAGGCTGCTAAAAGTTTACAGTTTCTCAGGTTTGGTATAAACACATCCCTGAGTGTCCTCTATCAAAGTCACTGTCGCAGATTTTAAACCCTTAGTGAGATTAGAGCTATTTTGTTTGACACATAAGTGGGGAAGGATGAGGAGACAGAAGCTGAGAGAAAGAATGAAACTGGTATTTAAGAAGAAGCATTCACAGCACATTAGTGTCCAGATGTCATACACAATAACACCACATTGCAGAACAAGACAACTGCTCCTCTATATATTCAGTACAACTACACTTGCTACAACACGTTCCGTTGTGTCCATGGCATTGTCAGAAAGATGTCAGCAGCTGGGAGGGAGCTTGGAGAGGGGCACAAGTGTGTTTAGAGGGCAGAATATACTGCTTTACATTGAATGACTGGGAGCGAAATATGTGCAGCTGTGTTAAGTGATAATGAGAAGCAGATTCTCATTATCAGGGGTGCACGATAGCAATCTGAAAACATGTGAAGAGTAGGACAGAAATCACAATAAAACGAGGGAAGAAAATAATAATAATTAAAAACCCCAACAAAACAGTAAGATCTAAATTAGAACTGTTACGCTGAAAAAAATTTGGCTATGCATAAAACGATGCATGAAAAGTTGAACTATGGAAGATCAGTTCCTAGCTCATCAGAGCAGAGGATGTGATGCTGACTTTTATTTTAAAAAACAAGAGTGCACACAAGTATGTGCATAATTATGCATGCAGCTACTGTATGTAACAGATAAATAGAATCTGCAATGTTGCACGTTTCCTCTAGCAGGTTTTAAATTTTAAGCAGCAAATACAAAATTACAAAAACTTTGGAGGCTTTTAATAGAACTGAAAACCCAGAAATCTACAACTGAGAACAATGTAGACATTAATTTCAAAAATAAATAAAGGAAACAGGATAGGAGCTGAGTACTTTTTTATGTTTTGGAAAAAAATCTAAATGATCACAGAAATTTCAAAAATACTAAAGAGATAACAAAAGGTACAAAAATGAGACTGCGTCAGAATTTAGCCTCCCTGTAAAGACTGTACAGCTGACTACTGCAACAGTTTATCCTTTTATTCTCTAGTATCGGTACTGAAAAATGTGTGACATACCAACATGTGATTGCAGGAAACATCTAGCAAAGCGCTGTGCCTTTTCTGCAGCATTAATGAAATTTTGCTATCAGGGTAAAATAAAGACTGACAATAATTGCAGAATAATCTGTACATTTTTTCCATCTCCTCATTTCCATGCCATGAGGAGTGTAATGAGAATATTACAGGATGTAAATCAGTAGAATTTGTTGCCTTAAAAATGAAAATGTAAGATTGTTATGGTCTCTTCTTGAGAAAGGTGCCAGTGTTAGTGTCTCTTCCGTCTTGGGCTAAATTACCATTGAAATCCATCTCTCCATTGAAGAATTTTCTCCTAATTAAGGCAGTCTGAGAATTACTTTCCAGCCACAGGCATTTATGAGATGAGGAAAAGAAACTCTACAGGGATCTAGATAGGCTGTCACCACAGACCAGGTCAACA
Organism: Megaceryle maxima; assembly: GCA_024605025.1. Taxonomy (NCBI): domain Eukaryota; kingdom Metazoa; phylum Chordata; class Aves; order Coraciiformes; family Cerylidae; genus Megaceryle; species Megaceryle maxima. The sequence goes on from JANHGN010016022.1 coordinate 12,441, forward strand.
GGGATGGTGAGGAGAGGGTGGAAAGGAGAGTGACAGAGTAGGAACCAGTTGCAGACAGGTAAATGCCATGTTTCTTCATCCTGTAATGACAGACAATCTATTTTAATTTTCTTTAGATCATTACTGGGAATATCATCCACACCACATGCACAGTGAGTTTGAGAGCTTTGGAGACAATCACTTCACAGAGCTGCAGAGTGTACAGCCTCCCCAGCTGCAGCAGCTCTACAGGCACATGGAGATCGAACAAATGCACGTCCTGGATTCAACAATCCCAACCACACACATCGGCCTCAACCACCAGGTATGCTTACCAACCCTTCCTCAGAATTCAGGGTGGCAGTCAAGGGTAAGGAGAATAATGCATTGGGGATTGAACACTCTTATGTGAAAGAGATTGCTGGAGTGAATTGAACATGTTCTTACTGCACAAGCACTTGTCAGAAAACTCTGCATTCTTTTTATGTGCATAACAAGAAGTTATGATCTTCAAGCCATACCTGAAAAGATAATGACACTTTGTGGAGGTTTCTGAAATTTCAAAATTGTGTTTAATTTGGAATGAAAATCAGCTGTTTGGAAATTCCACAGAGGAACTGGACCCGAGAAGCTATGCATTGTCATAGCAAGGTATCCATGACTACTGGCAAGTATTCGGAGACTCAAAGTAGTAGGAAAGTTTTAAATACTTCCAAGCAACCCTGACAATTTCCCATGACTTGTACAAAAAATGCTAACAAAAATGAGTCACTGGTAACTTTACCACAGTGAAACAGCCTGAGGATAATCTACTTATGTTTTCACCTGGAAGTAAATAACTCACAAGCCAAAACACACTGTCTTGTCTCTGTTCAGATTTCACATTAAGCCAGTCATCTCACTGTAAAAAAAAGACACTCCATATTGTGCAGTAAAGACAGTCACCAGAGTGCCAGGGGATTATCACGAAAGTTGAAATTACAAGGGGTTCCATCATACTGCAAAGATAGTAAGCAAAGTGGGTGTGGAGGTCACGTTTAACTCTTGATCCTACAAGAATATGCCCAAAGTCATTACTGGGATCAGTAGGAAAGCTGGGTGATCTTGTCTTGAGAAGTTTCCCAAGGCAGTCAAGCTACATACAAAGTGGTGAATACAAGGCAGAGCAGGACTGAGGTCAGAGTCAAATGGGTTTGCTGATTACAGTGCCGCATATAATGGTGCCATTGCTGATCTTCTGCGAGAGAAACTGCATGCACGGAGTTGTCATTTTCGACTTCTTTGTTCGAAGCAAAGTGCAATTGTGTACTCTATTGATCAAAAACAAATAAAGAAAAATATGGAATGAGTAAATTAACACTGTCAACAGGAAATTTACAGAAAGCAAGCCATCAAATTTCTCACCTACTACTCTGAAATAAAATCAGGAATAGAATATAAGATGTAGAGACAAAGAAAGAATTAGGAACATAAAGTTACAAATATAAAAGATGCTTCATGGAATGGCAGTCTGTGGGTAGCTTCAAGTCGTTTCAGTTACTCCCGGCAATTGCTAATACATAATGACTGGCTGTTACTGACAACCAAAAGTAAAGAATCAAAATTAGACCCTTTATAGATGTCTTTGGAAGCACCACCAGAAAACAAGAGGGTGCTTCTGCTTATCCCACTTACCAGCTCTCATTTCAGGACAAAAGGCAGAGAATTAATTTTTATTGCAACTTTTGACAAAAAGCACCGTGCTCTCTCTGCCCCACCCCTCACTGCAGAAGATAGTAGCGGGTAAAATTCACCACTACCCTCCTATTCCTTACCAGCTGGGGATTGCTGGCTTTTTATGTTAACCTACAGTGGTACTTGGCATGCTGTGAGGTTCAGACTCTGGAGCATCTCAGGCACAGTCCCAGTCCACACATACTATTATTCAAGGCATTTTCAAGGAAACAGAAGCAGGAAGCAAGCTTTACTCCTCCACTGAATCTGCCAGTTACCAACTGCATCCATGGTTGTTGTGCAGTATCGGAATTACGGTTTGCAAATACATGAAGAACATGCAAAGATATTTCTCTAATTTTCTGTTATTTTCACATTGTTTTGTGAAATGAAATCTGAAGGCCGAGCTGTTCTTAGGGTTTTTTAAAAAGGTTTTGTTAGCCTGCCAACAGGTGGTCTCACAAAGAGACATTCTGAAGGGAGAAGGAAAGAAAATGTTGGAAAACTGTGAAGAGGTTTAGGAAGAGTAACATCACAAATGGATACTGTGAACCCTGAGACAACATCAGAATACAGAAACCAGCTAGCAGTTGCTTAAGCTTTCTCTCTCCAGGACTGTGTTAGTTACCTGGCCCTGTCAAACACACCAGCAGGTCCTCTGTGGCTCTGTGTAACGTAACTGTGTGACATGGTATGTACGCTGAGTTTCAGGTGCAAAGTAAGTGTAAGCAAAAATACAGCAGATAGGGAAAGTGGGGACAGTGTAGGGGAAGCTTACTCAACTCCCCAGGTCAGCCTCTGGCAACTCCCTTTGCTTGTGAGACACCATTCCCCCTGCTTCCTCCACATCACTCTCCTTCTCCCTCTAGCCCCAGACTCACTCCCACTCACACCCCTAACACACTCCAGGTTTCCACAGCCGCCTTCTCTGCAGGGGGACCAGTCTCTGTTCCCCTCTGCTGTAAGTCATTGTCCCACCTGCTCATTCCCCTTCCCCCCACGGTAGAGTCTCTCCCTTCCTTCCTTCCTTCCTTCCTACCCTCGAGGCTGCAGCTTTCTCAACTGTAAAAAAGCTAAAGGTGACTGCGGCGAGGGCTGAAGTTTTGCTGGTGGGGATCTGGCAGGAAGCTTACACACACTCTTACCCAATCCTGGCCTTCCTGCCAGATCGGCTCCAGCCAATCTGCCAACTCATTAACTGCCAGCTGCTGTGCCCCAAAACCAGCCCTTTGCACACTCCTTATTGGGACATTCTAAGCTGGTGCTAAACTCATCAGCACCACCCGGCATGGGGCGGGTGGTGTGACTCATGAAGTAACACCCACTCCTTTTGGTGCCTAAGGCCCCTGTGGGGCTCAAGACCATGTTCTGTATGCTGCTGGGTTTGGGGGATGTTGGTTGGTTGGTTTTTTTTTTAACGGAGGATTTGAATTCTTACTCCCTGCCTCTCAGACTGTTCTCTCATACTTAAATAAGAAGCTGCAATAATTCATGGCAACTGGTCATGACCCCTAAAAAACCAGACTGCAACTGAGAATTTACAGAGCTGAGGTATATTCCACACTGCTCCTGACAACACCTCTATATATGGGCACGAGAATTTAGCACAAAAACTGGCTTTGCAGATGAGAAATCCCCATTAATGGGGAATTTTCAGATAGCCACTTGGGAAGAGAGACTGTGAGACAGTATAATGTATCCTTTATCTAACTGCTAAGGCTATTCCCCTCCTCACGAGGGAAATTCAGGAGAGGAAGCTGACAGAGCCAACTAAGTCCACCTCCAGAGCTGGAAGCAATTCTGCTCCTAGGCATCCAGCACTGTCAGAAGGTAATATGCCTGAGAAAGGAAGAGGGCAACAGAGCCAGAGCAGTGATACTAGGGCAGAACTGTTCACCTTTTTCAAATTTAAGAGTAGTTCCAGAAGGTCTGTGTTAGAAAAACATTTGTTCTCAAAAGCAGTTTTACACTGGGGATAGGCAACAGGGACCAGAAACTCATTAGGAACTATGCTACCTTTGGGGAGGTATGGAGGAAGAGGGGTAATAGCACTTGCATAGGACATAACATATGGGAAAGTTCTGACTTTCACAACCTTATTCTGCCTTCCCTCTTGTAAAGGTGAGTCTTTGTACAGGTGCAAGTGTTGACTGTTATCTGGAAGCGCTTCTTAATTGCACAGCACTTATTGTAAGCGTTAACAACTTAGTCACTCAGTATTACCCTAACCAATCTCATACAGCTCTTACCTTCTCCCTCCTTTTCTCTATAACTCTCTCCATGACATTTCCTTTTTTTAACTCGGTGCCCCGCTGTCTACTTCCTCCCTCTACTACTCTTTTCTCCCAAAGGTGTCCTACTTGCCCCGGATGTGCCTACAGTACTCCTCTCCACCGCAGCCCAGTTCTGATGAGGAGGACATAGAGCGGCAGAGCCCCCCACTGGAGGTATCAGATGGGGAGACTGATGGTGTGGACCCTGGGCCTGGAATTATGCATGGAGAAACAGGTCAGTGAAGACAAGAGGGACTTTGTCATGCTATGTGCTGAGAAGCTGTTACATTACCATGATGATAATGAGTAAAACCGTTCAACCACTGTGCTAGTATTTTATCCCCCCTGCCAAAGCTCCGCTTTCCCTGGCACTCTCCTGTCCTCCCAATTTTTTGTCCCTAACTCAAAAAAAATTTCTTCACATACTCCCGCTTCCCCCTTCCAGCTTGCCTAGTCAAGCTTCCTGAATGGAAACGGCTTTTGCCATTTCTACTCCCATTTCTATTAAAAGCAAGGCAAGAAGGTCAAGGAACAAGGTCTCTTTACTCAGTACCTGAAAGTCAGGTTCTGTATAACCTGACCAAACAAGCTTCAGATTAGTTTCAAATTAGCAATGTTTACCAGTTAGCTTCAAACTAGCAAATTAATTACAAAACAAGGGTTTGGCCTTTGAAATTCCTTATTCTTGTTTTTTCTTCTTTGTACATCAATCCACATTGAGTCCTCACAGCAGGACACTGTCTATTGTTATAAATCTTGCAAACTGAACAAGTTATGTGATGGATAAGCTAGCTGAAACAGTGAGATGAATTATATGCATTCTGCTCTTTCACCAGGAGCTACACCATAATTCTAATATTCCACTGCCTTTCTTCTCTGACACTCACACAGGCAGCAAGAAAAAGATACGTCTCTATCAGTTCCTTCTGGACCTCCTTCGCAGTGGAGACATGAAGGACAGCATCTGGTGGGTAGACAAGGAAAAAGGTACTTTCCAGTTCTCCTCCAAACATAAAGAAGCATTGGCACATCGCTGGGGCATCCAGAAAGGCAATCGCAAGAAAATGACCTACCAGAAGATGGCACGTGCTTTGAGAAACTATGGCAAGACAGGGGAGGTCAAGAAAGTCAAGAAGAAGCTGACCTACCAGTTTAGTGGAGAGGTGATGGGAAGGGGGGTCACTGATAGGAAGCATTATCCTCACTGAGGCCATTGGACCCTAAGCAAGAAAAATATTGAGACCTCCTGGCTGGATACCAGCAGAGGAGATGGACGCATCTTTCTCTTTGCTTCCTGTGCCCACTTCTCTGCCTTTAAATGGCCTTTACTGTCAGATGTTTCTGGTACGAATTCCCTTCTTCAGCATCTGAGAATCCTAAACGTGACAGAATTCTTTGCTTCCATTCTACAAGTTGGACAGAGTTGGGAAATTTAAACAATGTACAAATATATTATTGTTAGGATTTTTTTTTTTTTTTTTGATTGTATTGTAACTAAAGAATACAGCTGATGAAGTTTTGCCTTCAAAGGTAGTGCTGTGTCATTCAAAGTGACACTGCATTAGCTTACAGCTTTCAAACTAGCATTAATACAGGCTCTGCTGCAGCTCTCAACGCTAGAGAGAAGTTTGCAGATCTTGGAATGATACTCATTCTTTTAAATAGTAATAACATGTATATATTTAATAAAATTTGATATAATGAAGTTTTGGTGTTTGCATAATAAATGATTACTTCACAAACAAATTTCATGTGTATTCAGTTATGCAGATACAACTCACATGTGGTACCTGAGCAAAAACCACATCGGGTTATAGGGCCTTATTCATCTGTCACTGCTTTTTAATTTACTTAGAAACATCATCAGTGCTGTCAAACTAAGTAACAAAGATAATAAGTGAGATCTGTTACTGTTAAAGAGACTACAGTACTGAAGTCTGGTTTAAAATATGTGTGTATATATATATATATATGTTATTTTTTCCTGTGCAAATTAAGCCCTGACAGTTGAATAATTTCTATTCACTTATACCAAGAATGGCATTTATAGCTCTATCCGGTTTAGAACATAACAACCATGTTCTTCTGTGGTTTCACTCATTTTCCTGCTCCCATTCTTTCCTCTTGCTTGCTTACCTCCACAGTGATATCCTGACTTGAGCTTACGAACCTTGCTGGGAAGTAAGTTGTATTTAATAATGTCTTTGCAGAATTCTAGCATAAAAGGTTTTCAAGCTTTAAAGTGTGGATTTTAGTCCCTACTGTAAAACAATTAATAGTAACTAATAACAACTGCATTGTATAGATTACACTCAAAATGCAAAATAAAAGATAATTCAACACCTGAGATACCATGGTAAAGTTATCCAGTACATCTAAACTCAGAAAAGAAAACCAAAGTCAACCAACACTAAGAAAATTTGCATTTTAACTTTTAATGTTATTTAACATACCTCAACTGTGTTCGAGCACTCAGAAATCAAGAAATATTATCATGACTATTCCAAAATAGATGAGGTGTATGAGATAGGTCTAGAATGAAGAGAAGGGTTTTGTTAAACAGTATTAAAATGTGGAAGAAATGCCGAGTAAGACAATTTGGAAGTTGTAACTAACATAACTAACTGGAATTTTTTTAGATCTTGCTCCTCACTGAAACGAGAAATAGTTTAAAGTGATAAGCTTCTTACAGACCTGACTTCTGGAATTTAGATCTAAACATAGTCAGATTTATCTGCACTAACAATCTCACTGTGGAAGTCAAAAGTCTGGTGACATTACTGGGCTACAGTGTCTCCTTGGAGCCAAACAGAAAGAAGCTCTTGCTTAAAACATATCACAATATAGTACTTCCCAATTCTTCTTCCCAGTTCATGAACATGATAAATACATCAAACAATGTGAGAAATCAACTGAGAGTTAAAAGCAAGTGAAGGCTTCAGAACTTTCTCTACGCAAGACAAGAACAGTAATAAATAGAAATTACCTTTCAGTCTTAGAAAAAATCTTGGAACCCAACTTTCAGTTACTGTTCTTTGAAGAACACATATATTCTCCTAGTCAAGTATTTTTTATTCAATTAGGGCTAGGATATGTCAAAGCCATAAAATAATTAAAGAAGAGATTTGGTTTCTGAAACTATATGGTAAGAATTTAATTCCTATAAACCACAATGTAATAGTAAATTAGACTCATATAAACTCCATCTGCATCCATATTGCAATTGGAGGATGGAAGCTGAAGACACTGAAGGTAGCTCTCAGAAGAACAGAACACCACTAAACACAGACATAATTAGGATTTCTTCAGTGCTGAGATAGAAACTCAGGACTTTTCTGCTTGGTACTGATGATGACTCTCCACTGCTGGCTTGATATTAGAGAGAGATAAAAGACATTTGCCCTCATCAGACTTAACAGACTTGATATTCAAGAAAACTAGAGGATTAATTCCTCTCTTCTTAAAAATATATTTATCACAAAAACAGCTTGAAAAGCAGAACTGATCATTCTCTGACACTATAATTTGGAGGAGAAGGATCATTTCCTCTTGCAGGAAAACTATGCTGACTGAAAAGAGCTAACTGGTGAGCTAACTGTGGAGAATTTTATGCTATCACTAGAGCTTATCAAAAAACCTTCATAGATCTCAGAGACCTAGTTTTCCATTTTCCTAGCAAGTGTTCCATAGAAAGCATATAGATGCTGGAAAAATAATAGAAAACTAAAATAAACATCCAAACAGAAACAACAAGAACCTTTCAACTATTTGAGCACTGTGCATTACTACAAAAGAGTATTTTAGGGCAGCATTTGTACTTGAAGAATTTGCATTTTATACTGGTTTTGGCCACAAGCAACATGGAAATGCAAGAATCTGAGGAAAAATATTTCTGGGGACAGTATTATTTATAATGAAATATTTTTTTTAAAATACTATAATATATACTTTAACAAGTAGGCCTACAATTTTCTTTATCTCCAAAGTTGAAATCTTTTTCTCTTCCTCTTGTTAATGCTTTGAAATACTGTTTCTAAAAATACTCCCCATCTGTTTCTGGTGAGGTTTTTCATCTGGGGCATAAAGAGGCTGAATAAACATGTGCTGCAGCTGTGAAGGAGACCAATTGATGGTGTTTTTCTGACACAGTACCATTTGTATGCCATCCAATCAAACTGGTCTGGATAGTAGGCTGTCTAATCAAGCTGAATTAATTGCCATTTAGTTGCACATGAAAGCAGAAGCTCTTTGACTGTTTTAGAGAAAAATACCAAAATTAATGTGACAAAATAACTAGTTCAGGGAAATTACAGAGAAGCAAGAATTTCTTTTTCTCTGAAAGTGGCCAAGTACCAGGCAAGCAGACATGCTGGAAAAAGGTAGGCCATGCCATTATCTGGAGAGATGACCCATGATTAGCACACGTTTATTGAAACATTTTGCAGCCCACTGCTGTTAGAGATCATCAATCCTCTTTCAAAGCAAGCATTCATACTATAGCTGGATATCTAACATATATGACCTCTGCAGCCTGCTTTAAAAAAAAACAACCACTTTTATTAGCTGCTGACTAGTTCCTAACCAATTCTTGTGGAAAACTATTATTCAGAAAACTACTGCTGAGCTAAATCCAAAATACTGAACCTCCTATGATATTTTAGACGTCCTTCAGCCACACATCAGAGGTGTAGAAGGTAGAAAAATTGCACTGTTTGTATTGTACTAGCTGCTTCTAATAATTTACAGAGGTAGCATATATCTCTTAATTTTACCCAGTCAGGGAGTTTTAGATGTTTCTAGATCTGAGCTGCTACTCACCTACACCAGACAGAACTGCAGTTCAAGGTGTAATCATTTGGGTTTGCCTAACAGTCCACATTTATCCAACACGCCGAAGTTCCTGAAAAAATATACATATACATATCCTAATATATTTATTTGATTTGTTGTCTCTTCCCTCATTAAATTTTATCTCTGTAGCCTCATCTCAAGATACTTCCAGAGTCTTAGAATCTGTATTTGTCTTCATTTTTTATTACAATAGGGCTTATGGTTTGTACTTTGCCAGGGTTTTTTTTGCCTTGGTAAATCTTCTGCCTCAGTTTACTTTTTATATTGTATCCCTTAATCTCTTTTTCTTTCTTCTGTTTCTTTCTAGTTTTTTTTTCCCTCCTCATTCAAATCTCTACACAACAAAATTCACTTTATAATCATCAAACTACAGTACCAACTTCATAACAAGTACATATATCACTTGACAGTTCAATTCTGTTTATTTACTCTATTGCTTTAATTTTGCTTATCCTCTAACTGCACATTGTCATTTCATAGCAGAGACTTTTATCTCTGATGACAATACAGTATTTTTTTCTTTGACAAAGCCCAGAACAGTATCTTCCCCATGGCAGTCCTGCTCTTGTGTATATAAAATTTATGGATTACTGGTAGAAAGGACTATGATATGACAGACTACAGCTCTCTGTGGGTACCAATTCCAAGGATTTGCATTTATTTCTTATTTATGTTGTGCATTAACTTGCTATCTCACCACCTTTTCTTGGTCTAAGCAATATTCAAATTAGATTTACGTAACCTCGCATACCCGTACACCTAAAACACAAAAATTGTAATGCTTGCAATAAACAAAGCTACAATAATGAACCCCCTCATGTCATACTGCTGTCAAGTAGCCAAAGAGCTTTGTTCTTTGAAGTAACTGTAAACAGCTAAAACTTCATCAACTTTCACCTCTCCTCTCCAACAAATTTGCATGTTGCAATTCAGTCGGTTCAGATGAGCCTGTGCTATCAGGCAGGCCTGTATATAATCCAAGTCATCACAGTCCTATTGAAAGAAGCTGGGGAACATCAGCTTCTTCTAAAGGACATGAAAAGAGCAGTAGGCTGCAGACATTCTTTCTCATTTTCTCAGTCACAACTCATCTGTGTCTGCTTTAGCCCCATTTACTCCTCTCACACCATCTCACATCACCACACAGGATCTCAGAGTAACTTAGGTTGGAAGGCACCTTTGGAGATCAACTCATCCAACCCCCTACTCAAAGCAGGACAATTAGATCAGGTTTCTCAGGGCAGCTTTCCTTCCATTCTGTTTCTCTCCATCCTCTCCACTCACACAGCCACATCTCCCTTCTTCATGCCTTCAGTTCCTCACAGCATTAGTTTTTACTACTGGGGAGCCAAAGCAGTACGTGAGAATGTGCAGAGCAGTCTATGGACAGGAGGAGAATGAGGATGTGGTAGAGCAGATAAGGTTTAGCAGGAGGTGGTGGAGGAGAAGGAAGGGTGGGAGGAGGTGTTGGGGAGACCAAGGTTATGCAAAGGATTGAGGAAGCGGCTTTGTGGTAGGAAGGAATGCAGTTTCTGTGCTTTAAGGGCTCCCTCTGAGCTTTTGTTTTAACTCCCCAGCAGCACAGCAGCAGTGCTCTTCATATGAGAAGCTCTTTGCACAAAGGCATCAGTGGTCAAATGCTCCGACGCCTCTGCCTTATGCAAAGTGAAGAATGTTTGGGTTCCAAGCTGGGCATTTGCGTATACAAATTGGTTTGGGTTTCTTTTAGATTTAACTAACTAATTTTCTGAGTTTGAGTGTTTGCTTTTAGAAACAATTCTAGAATGCTTCTTCAGAAACTCCCTCTTCCAGTTCTTCTTACCCACCAACACTCTTGTTCCTTTCTCAGACAGTCACAGCTATCCACTCATAGCTTTTCCTTCAACTTTTCTCCATCCCTAGACTCAGCCACCAGACACCTCCATATTTAGCAGATCCCAGTTGCTTTATTCTCAATGTCAGGTTTCAACTTTTGCCCAACTAGTCTTATTTCTTTCTCTCAGACCAACTTTTCCCACATATATCTCCAGTTAGCTTCTCTTTATGTGAATGGTTTTCAGTTCCAATATATTTGCTCAGCCATTTATAGTTTTCCCATCCCACATCCTCTTACAGTTTCAGTCTTATCACCTACCGACTCCCAGTTCTCTTCCCTCCATTCCATTTGTACTCCAGAACTCCACTCAATATTCTTGTCCTTTGAGGATCTATTTCAAACCCCTCCTACAACCTTTAGCCTCAATTTTCTTCCCACCCGTACCTTTCAATCACATACTTTTATTTCCTCATCCCACTCTACTTGGTGTGTTCCCTTCTCTCTCTGGAGGTCCAATTCTTTGTCCTCTATTTTGTACGTGCCTGAGGGATATGATATTTGGAGCTCAAATAAGGAAGGTCAACATTACCCAGGCCTTGTAAACTCAAGTTCTATCAATGAGGCCAAGCACCTTTGCACTGTACACCCCAAAACTGTGTGTTTCAAAAGCAGAAAGGAAAGTCTGCTTGGTTTTGTGGGCACAGCACTTCAGTGAATGCCTCCTGCTGGCCCCGAGCTCTGCACCCAGCCAGCTCAGCTATCCCATCATCCACACTAGCAGCCCCCTGGAACCTGACAGTTTCCCCAGAAACCGCTGAATCACGAAGGAGGTGATATTTTCACAAACCAAAACTGAAAGGAAGAGAGACAAATAAACAGAGACACAGATAAGAAATCAAATGGCATGACAGAAACTAAAAGCCAAAAAAGCCCAAAGTAAAACAGTAATATAGATTCTTCCACCTGGATAGATACACTGGGGCAAAGTGGTAGCCACCTAAAAGTATAGCCTTTAATAGGAAGTTGGGCAGTCTTTCTAGAAAGGAGGTGCTGCTAACTTTGTCTATAAATACTAAATCCTCAAGTTTCTCTGCCTCAGCCATGCTGCAGCTCTCCAAAATCAGGAAGATACATCACAGGGCTTGTCACTGCAGGCCACCTACTACCGCTACTTTTGAACCTGACTTTGAACTACATGATGAAAGCCACCATCTGAGGCACAGAACATTAATATCTGACTTGCAAGATAGTTCCTCTGACAAGGAAGGACACTCTTTTCCCTCTCTTTCACTATTTTAGCAAAGCCTCAGAGCCATTTATTACATGTTGCTTCACTGTGTTCGCACATCCATTTCGTCTGAATATTGGATGAAACTTCACACGGCCCAGTGTTGAGCTGCACTAGTAAGTAGTTATCACAATCCACTACACACCTCTTGTGGGCCAGTGTAGCCATCACTGTCATTGATGCCATTTGCATAGCAGTTTTGTTATTAAGAGTGGCTACATAAAATATAATGTAGAAAATGCTAGAAAAAAGTTTACTATTACAACAATGCTGCCACCTGGTAACCAGAAGTGTAATAGCAGAGAAAACATTCACTTTGCTCTGCCTTGAACATGTTGACACTATTTTAAAAAATAAACCACAAAAGCTGCGAAGCTACGATTGGAATAGGACCATTTTGCTGCATCACATTAGATCGTTCTCATGGCTCTGTCTCATTGTGGTGAAGAAGTAACTCATGCCCTCCTCAGACTAAACTTGATTCTGAACCCTGGGAAGTATCTGTGGAGAATAACCAGCTAAGGGACTGACTTACCACACTTAAACTTGAATTAAATATGATTTTGAGCATATAAGTAGTCAGAATTAAGTCCACATTTAAAGTTATTCATGTCCTCCAGTAACTTGCCAAATTAAATCTATACCACTAAATGTTTACGGAAAGAATCAAATCTACAGTAAGAAAGAGATGAAATAGAGAAAATGAAACCCTGAGGAAAGAGATTTAAAATAAATAAATAAATAAAATAAAATATGTCAGGTGTTGTCATCAGTGGAAAACTCATTTATGAAAAGGAAAAAGGAATATTAAATAACAAGTATTTATTTAAACAGAGGGGGGGAAAAAAAAACACATAGAAAGGTTGGGAAACATGGAATGTATTGGGAAAATGTTCCCAGCCACTTAGAATTCTGAGTCCTTAGCTCTTCAAGTCTAAAATAGTTTCTAGTATCTGTGATAAATAAACAGGAGAGAGTGCAAAACAGAATAAACGTATTTATGTGATCCCAGCAAGCACTGTTGGGATGAACAACTGCACACTGTCCTCCCTGCATTATTTATAAAGAAATGCACAGAATATTGTCTAGCTTTCCTTCCTAAAAAACAGCGTGAATGCTTCATCATCTTACTACATATTTTTAGTGACCTATTATCCTGGCATTTTAAATTTTTCAGATTAGCATAAACTACTTTCAAATTCACTACAAAATAATCACAGAATCATAGAATGTTAGGGGTTGGAAACGACCTATGAAGATCATTGAGTCCAAGCCCCCTGCCAAAGCAGGACAAAACTAGACCACATCACACAGGAATGCATCCAGAGAGGTCTTGAAAGTCTCCAGAGGAGGAGACTCCACAAACTCTCTGGGGAGTCTATTCCAATGCTCTACAACTCTTACCCTAAAGAAGTTCTTCCTCATGTTGAGGTGGAACTTCCTGTACTCGAATGTCTCACAGGTAGTCACTGGGATACTACCCTCAAACAACACACCCTTAGAATTCAATCTAATGAATGACTCTATCCCCTCTGAATAGCAACTTGGTTTAGATCACCCCATAATTTTCCAGATAACTACATGAACACAGTCATGGTGCAAGCCTTGCGATGGCAGAATAAACTCCCCACTTGCCCTGGAGGAAGGAAGCAGGACTCTCCTATCACTGCCAGCATGATGGAAGTGACCTCTTACAGACACATCATCATCAGACACGTGCCTGACAATTTTACAGATGGTTAACTGACAATAAGAAAGTGGCAAACAAAGGAAAATATTTCCATATGTAACATCAGGTTTAAAGTGCTTTAGGGTAGATTTATACAGCTGTATTTTGTGTCCTAAAAAAAAAAAAGGAGTTGCTATGACAATAGTACAGAAGACAGCCATTCAGACACTGAATGGCAACTTCTGCTCTCCCAGGAAAAGAGGATATTCAAATTCTAAGTTGGAAAATTCAGAATTAGTAACAGAATTCCTATTTTTACAATGTGTGTTTCAACACTGGAATCACCACTACCAGAAAGTATTGAGCCTGAGGACCTAAGGTCACTTTAGACAGAAATGAAAAATTTAGGTGAATCCGTAATATTGAGAGTTCCAAGAACTTAAAAGAAATATTTAAGATGCCCACCTTCCTCACTCATATGTAAAAAATTCCTTCAGGGAAGTATTTGGCCCCAAATCCAGAAAGGTAGCAGCAGACATTCTTGCATGTTCACATTTGTCCTACCTGTCTACCCAGAGTCAGATGTGAAAGACAGACACTAAGTACAGAGACTGATGGGTTATGTGCACATTCGTCTACTCTGAGTTCCCTGTCAAAAGCAGAAATCTTTCAGATTGAGGTTTTTACAGGCTAGTAAAACTGGAAAAACTGAAAACCACAGGTTGCTTGGGTTTTTTTTAATTCTTTCTTCAATACTAGTGGTAGCCAAAATGTGCTAAACGCTTGGCCTACAGACTTTTCTCTGATAAAACTCAAAATGAAACAGACAAAAGTGACAGAAAATGGATATGTCACCAAGGCAATAGGGGGATGACTGTCCACAATGACTATTTTGACATGTGCTAAATGTATGAATAAATAAGAAGCGATGACCAAAGCATGAAATGGCAATACCAGAATTAATTTTTAGTGAGATTTTCCCCCAGATCTTTTCTATTTAATTAGGCAAAATTAAAATTTCTAGAGGTATCAAATAGAATCTTGGAACTATTTTTTAAATGGTACTTAAAAGAAAACAAACAAACAAACAAAACCTCACTAGTTTTCAAGAAATATGCTTTGGATCAAGTGGGTGGATGGAGAGGGAGGACTGAAACTATTTAAGTAGTTGTGACTGCAAATGTCAGTAATGTGTCATTGTCTCTGAAAGGTCTTTCCTGAAGGTTCACATTTAGTTCTGCAAACACAATATTTGGTAGAAGAGAAAAAAAAAGGAAATAATTAAAAAGCCTCCAAGGGGCTGTTAGTTCTGACAAATTATAACAATAGCGGGGACCAAAATAGGAAGAAGAATGCAAGCAGACAGATAGTGAGAGCAAGGACAGAACCAGCAGACAGGAGATGTATCTATCAGAGCTAGCTTGCCCAATGTGCTGTAGAAACAGCACTGTAGGGATTCCTAACGCAACGCATACATGAAGCTGGCACACGTGTGCTGCATCAGGCTGTGCTCTGGTTTGTACCAACAGATCGGTGGTAGCCAGTGTTGGGTGGTTTGAGCTCTCTGGCTCCTGGAACTTGGCTATATTTATCCCAGCTAATGTAGCCTGTCAAGTGCATCCCACTGTTGATAAGGTGCCATAGTTGACAACAGTGGGGGATCAAGGGGGAGGAGCAGGATGGGGGCTTCCACTGAGTCTTTCTTTAGGGGGTCTCAAAAGCCTTGCAGCCTCATTCCTGTTTAGCTTGGACCCTGATTTCTAGATACAAGTGGGAGCTTCATCAGAAGCAAGAGTGAAGATGCCAGAGCCTGTAAAGAAAACAGGTAAGGATCATAACTGACAGGCAAAACCTAACAACAGCTTGGCAGAGAAAAGTGTGAGTAGCCTTTGCACACTAGAGAAATGAGATGCCTCAGTGGAAAAAAAACAGAGAGGAAGAAGAGAAGATTTATGAAGTTATAAATGTAAGAGATGTTAAGTGATCTTGCAGAGAAATCAGTAACCAGTTTGGCAGTCCTCAGCCACAGAATTTTCTCAAGGGACTCTGGATGAGGAAAGAATAGAGGTGAAACGCATTTAATTCTCATATTCTTTTGATTTCTCATTACCTTTCCCAGTCCCCTTTCGGAATCTGAAAAAAGCTTTTAGTTTCTCTCTTGGACTGTCAGACAGTATAAACCCCTCCTGGTTTTGGTTTGGTTTGGGATTTCTCCTCTGATACTTTCAAGGGAGTATAAATGGCAAACTTTGATGGTATTTGTTGTTAGTGCAATCTCTGTGAAAATGAAAGCAAATGGCACCTGGTTCAGAGCTTATTCTTTCTAGTTTTTCCAGCCAGTGACAGCTTTAGGGAAAAAAAGAAGCTACTGTATTGTAAAGAATATACGCGTATTTATTTTGACTCACCCTTCTCCATCCTTTCACCTTGAGCCAGAAGATAACCAGCCATTTTCAGAAAGCCAAGGTCACAGAGCCCAGTGCAGCTCCTGCCTCATTAGTAAAAACATCAGGGAAAGATTTCATATTTAGGCAAGTTCTAACTTAAATTTGAGAAATAAAGAAACACTCAGAGGCTGCCCACATAGAAAAGAAGGGGAGGCTTAGAATGGGGTGTAAGGTGCAATGAATCTGCTTCTCAGAGGAGGAAGAAGAGAGCCTGGAAAGCAGAGGTAGGGAGAGTTCAGGATACCTGTGTGTGAGTAGGGGAATATGGCTCAGAAGCATTTCGTGTCCACAATGAAACTTGGGGGAAAAAAAGTTGTCAAAAGCTGAAGTTATGATTGTTAAGTGTGCACAGATCCAATACACAGGGGCAGGAGAAAACTGTACTAAATCTGTGATTCTTCAGTTTTAGAGGTCTCACTTCACTGATGCCAGTGCATACCCAGAATCACTACTACTTAAATGGACAGTACAAAGTGCATTAATAATAATAATAATAATGTGCAGTTTCCCAAGTTACTCGCTCTGCAAAGGACCTAACAGGCATTAGTCCCCTGTTAGGGTGGTCAGTGGGAAAATCTGCAGTCGTCACAACAGCAGAACTTGTTAAGAATAACTTTCATTTTGGCCAAAATATTTGGAATCAGCAACAGCCAGAGGCAGAGCACAAATGCAGCACACATCTCCCATTAACAACTGCAAAGCACTAAAGCATGATTAACTCCAAGATTATTTATGTTCCATCTATATGATAACTCTAAGAAACAGTGGTGTCACCAATCCTTCAATTATATCACAACTATAACATCATTTGATGTTCTTCAAGCTGCAATTTCTGAAATCAGATGGAAGTAGAATCATTTATATATAAAAAGTATATACTAGACATTGCCATTGTAGAGAAAATCTTGAAAATGTAAGATGCAAAGGTTCAGCAATCACCCCCAATATAAGACATTCATAAAGATGTTCTTTTATTAAAGACATATGATTTTTGATACTTACTGAAATGTCTAATGCATGTGATTGGCAATGCTGGCAAAAAGAAATACATCAGAGTAGGCAAATTTTGATAATGTGTGATAATCTATGCATTGTGACTTTTGATTTCTAATGACCTCACTGACTTTAAAGAAACTCAGTTTCTGTGGATGAGAGGCAACCTCCTGCATGCCCAGCTTTCTCTCATACCCATCTCTGCTAGTTAATCGTGAAGAGAAATTCTATTCCAGTTTATTTCTCCCGAGACATCTAACAGGTGTCTAACTTCACTAGTCCTACACCATTCTTATAAACAAACCAGCCCAAACACTCTGATTATCGCAGCAGGGGGAGGAGAAGCTCTTATTACCCACTCTGACCAGGACAGAACCAGTCACATGCCCCATAACTCCTAGAGGAGATATCCTCCTGCTCCGAAGAGATATTAATCCCTTTGGTTTTCTATTTCATGTTGTTTATATAGTTCAAGCCATTTTGAGATGAGATAATGTTGAACATAATCTCAGGAAGACTGAATAATCATCTAGCAATTCATACAAAAGAAAATGCTTCATGCCACAGAATGATCAGAGATGTTCTGCCTACATCTGCTGTTTTAACAAACCTTTTAACAGGTTTAAAAAAAACACAACATGACAACAACCAAACAAAAAACTCCACAAAGCCTAAACCAGTGAAACAGATTTTCCAACAGACATTCTTTTACTTTAAACCGTCCAACTAAAATACTTCAGGATAAGGCACTGCCCTGTTTATTTACAGAATACCAAAAGAACTGTTGTGGCTTTCCAGAAAATCTATACATCCCCCAAGAGTAACAGTACTGAGGAGACTTGTGCAATCGAGCGTCAGAGCAAATAATCGAACATTGAAAACCACTTTTTGCAGGGTTCCGTTGCAGAAACATTTATGTTCTTCTCCCTTTGATTTAAACATTTTACAGTAATCTCTGTTCAAAGGCTCTCTTTTTGAAATGTTTTGATTGCTTTTCTTGTTGTGAAAATTCAGAAAGGTTAAAAAAGCCCAACCATTTCCCTAACAATATTTTGTGACATTAAAAGGAAACAGCTGACCTTTTAAACACCAGATTTAGTAGATAAATGGGACTGAGTGGGAAATGTACACTGGTGTATCTGGAAAAGGAGAAGTCTGGTGTTATTCACCTTCTCTGAAAATCTGTCACTTTTTAGACATATACTTTATAGATTGAGGAGTCTAGAGTTTGCAGTTCAGATTAGGAAATTTTATCTAGGGTTTAATAAATGTCTTATAAATCCACAGAGGCTTTTGACATTAATAATAATAACCAATGTTGCATAATGAAAAGTAGACTGCAGAATTTTTAATTTGAATATAAGCTCATTGTTTTACACTGGCAAGCACCTAGCACAGTAAAGTTCTGCTCTGTGATAATGAACTTCTGTGCACTGCAGTCATACAAAAATAAATCATAATAATTCACATAGACAGATTTTCCTCTTTTGTAAGTTAAGATTCAAAGCAAGATGAATCTTATTATGCCCATTATACAGCAAGTATGATGGATGCGTAGAGAGGTGACTGCTTAGTGAAACTATTCCTCACCCGTTACACATGTTACAGGAATTTACAATCTCAGCTGCTGAAGTAGGCAAGGAATGATAAGATTGAGTGGTTCAATAGCTTTTGGATCACAGGACGATTAAGCTTGTAATTGCAAGAAGCCACTTAGGGTCCTGACCAAGGAATGTGCATCATCTTTATATAGTTCCTCAGCAAGAAATTTACAAGCTCTGTTACTGGTCTGCTTATCCACAGCTTGGCTTTTAACTCAGTGGAGGATAAAATGGTATAAAAGGAAACTAGATGCCAAGTGTAAGTACTAAAACAAAGATATAATTCCAAAAGCTAATGCTACATTTTACTATTAATTCAATACATTGGCCAGATACATATCTTAATACGAAATACACAGAATGCTCAGTGAAATAACTCTGCTTTGTAGAAGAAAACCCATGACTTATTCTTTTGTAATTACACTCATCACAGATTTCTGCTGGTGTTTGTAACGTACACATTCAACTAGATACACTAGATGCTCCTAAAACATTCATACCTTTAACAGTTTTTATTTCAGAAAGGCAGAAATATCATCTGAAAGCCTTATCTAGCATTCATTTTTCTTAAGTGCTTATCTCCCTCTCCACCATGTACATATCACAAATAATGAATGATAATGAGAGGAAGTCAGAGCCACCACTCTGATGAGCAGGATGAAATAAAATAAATAAAAAATAAAATAAAATAAAATAAAGTAATAAGAGAATGGCTCTCCTTTATCATTCTATCTAGTTAAAATCACTCTGGTGGAATTGGCACTTCTTCCTCACTTTCATTTCAGATACTTCAATAATACTTTGGATTTCAGTGATTTTAGGAAAAGGTTTTCACCTGATTCTTAACAGGCCAAACTATTTAAAGAATATAGCTAGGAACTGAAATTATTCCAGTTATTTAAACATTATTGTAATATGCATCTCTCTCATCTCTGGGTTTTTTTTTTCTGACAATAATTAAATATGAATGTCTCTTCTAGCTTCTAATAGAATCACAGAAAACATAGATTCATAGAAATGTCTGGGTTGGAAGAGACTTCTAGAGGTCATCTAGTCCAACCCCCTGCTGAGAGCAGGGACATCCTCAACTAGAGCAGGTTGCTCAGAGCCTCGTCAAGCCCCACTTTGAATGTCTCCAGGGATGGGGCCTCAACCACCTCCCTGGGCAACCCGTTCCAGCACTCCACCACTTGTGGGAAAGAACTGCCTCCTTATTTCTGATCTAAATCCACTCCTTTCTAATTTAAAACCATTGCCCCATGTCCTTTCACTACAGGCCTTTGTAAACAGGCCTGCTCCAGTCTTTTTCTAAGCTCCTCTTTTGAGGCAGAAATGTAGAAAATAAAAGCCCAATAAACAGATAGACAGTTCAAGAAGAGAGCAAAGGAATGGTCAATTAGTACAATATATAGTGACCTGGGTAGTAGCTTAGCCATTTTCTAGGTTTTTGCACAGTACAGTATGAAAAAGTTTTGAAGCAGAATAGTAAACTAGGTTGCTGGTGGATATTAGAAAGAGACTGCTTCAAAGCAGGTCAGAAAGCATGGGAGAAATCATGAAGGTGCTAGTATGAAGATAAAATAAATGGCAGCAGTAGGAAGGCAGAACACTAGTTTTATTATTTTATCTAGATGAAAAGTGAAATAAATTTGTTTTGGAGCTTCAACAATTTAATTCTAGTTTCATTTGGCCAAAAGCAAATGTATTTTGCACTTCTTCAGTCTTATGATAGAAAGACTTGTTAATAAATTATTAACAAAATGCAATCTGATCATGGACCTCCAAATAAAGTTTTTTATTACAAATTAATAAAGCTGAAACTCATGTAACATACATAACTGTATGGCTGATATGCACATCTTCAGGTGCTAGAAGACATTCAAAGGATGGGTGCAAGTTCCAGTAGAAGCAGTATTAGCCACCAAAAAGTCTTCTGCAAGGCTACTGCAGACCACACACAGCCGCCTTCCTCTTCAGCATGGGGGAGAAGTTTGTTGGTTTACATTACTCAAGTTAGATGAAGTTCTTTGCATACTGGAAGCTAGAAGTGATTAGGAAAGTCTAAGGTATGAGAAGTGAGGTGCTGAAAAATGGGTTACTACAAAGTGGCTCTAGCCTCAGTTTCTTTCATCAGCTCCACATCCCTCTTCTGTCCCCAGGTTAACTCCCCACGGCAATTGCAATTCCATCCCCACAGAACACATACACACAGAGCACCCACTGCTCTCATTCCATTCAGCAATTCCTCTCCTCATCAGCACTGGTAACTCACATGTGTCTCTGCTCTTCCTCTAGAACTGCTACAGTATGTTTGTACTAATGTCACCCTTCTCTTCCATGGTGCAGGGTGGGTTAGAATTTATTGGGAAGCAGAGTTAACAAAGTGGGTGGCAGAGGAGATGAGCTACTGGTCATCAGGTGCCCCAGCCCAAAGACTCCTAAGTGCCTATGTGACTGGAGTCTGGGTAAACATGTGACAGTGCCTGAGATATGTCAGTGTCTGACAGGCACAAGAGCTGTAAGACATTCCACAACATCACATGAGAGGTGTCACAGCCACTGGGTTTTCCACAGACTGATAGTGGTGGTCATATCCAAGAGCATTTTGAGTATGGGATGGATATATAGAGCTCAGAGAAGCGTATTTGGGTAGAATCCAAATGTTGAAGTGAGAGAGACTGTCAAATGAGGAAGGTGTTTCTGAAAAAAGCCGGCAAAAGTGAGGCTCTCAGGACAGACATGCAGTTTTGAATGGTGGTGTGTAGGAACATTCCTAATAAGGAAATAACTATATTAAGTTGGTGTAACTGCACAAGAAAACAAATCTGTTGGTGAATGTGGATTTAAAGTAGCAGCCACCATGAAGGAGACTGGGAATAGCAGATCCCTCACACCTCCTTCTTCTCTTCAGCTGCTTTTTCTGCCAGAAGGAAAAATGATGGCATTCTGTTCACCTGCTTGTTCAGCAATCTCGCTTCTGCAACAGAGTAATTTTCTGGAAAATCTCCAGCCTACATCACTACTTTTCCTTTGCAAATATGAGCAGTGAAAGATGAAAGGGAATACAGACAGATACTGAAGACAGACTTTGGACACAGTCACCTACTGACTGAATCTCAAGTGCAGGAAAACGACTCTTAAAGAGTCTCCCTTGCACATGAAAAAAATGGGTTCTCAACAACTGTTCTTGGGGGCCTTTATTCACATGAGAGATTTTGGGGTTTTCCAATTTTATGCTTAATGGAAGTATTTACAATCATTTTAAGTTGGAACTGAAATGAGTCTTTTGGCAGGGGAAAAATAAAAAAAAGAGACAAGGAGATTTCTTGTAAAGTTCTACATAGGTATTTTGATTTCCCAAAGTCAGAAATATTATGTGGTGGTAGAGATTTTTCACTGTGCATGTACTTCTGTCCAACAATCTGGTTTTGTTGAGTCATCTAAATTAAATGTAAGAAACTTTATCACTTTGCATGGTGTGAAGCAGATCAGAGAGTTACTTCCAGGTATTTGTGTCTTGAAACCCTGCCATTTGTAAACTAGAACATTTACAGACCACATTGCTGTTAAGTAATTAATGTATTTATAGATTCTTTTGTGCTTAAATAGAAGAGCAATGATGACAGCACTCAGAGACAAGAGCCATGCCTCTTTGCTGGTTCATCTCTAGCGCCACAAGGAGAGGAGCCAGCTAGTAGGTATTTCAGGAGTGGGTTCCAGACCTGACCTGGCTCCCTGCCACGCGGCAACCTGTCTGACTGTACATGTATTTTGAATTCTGTACATCAAATCTGCTGTTTGCAGTAACTCTGCTGCAATTATTCACAATACACGGCATCCAACTATAGCCCGCTGCATTATTTACTGAAGTGCAATACTATAACAAAAGATGTGTGACTGGTAACAGGCATTTGAGTATTTCTCTATAGTATACAGCCCTATATTCTACACAATACTATATTCTGTACAAAAGCAATTACACCACTTACAGGCCTGAGGTTAGAAAGAAAAAAAAACCAATAAATGCATGCGGGGACATTTTACTCACAAAGGATATTTTGCAAAGTTAGAATAGGGAAGAAAAGCATGCAGGAGAGTACAACAGGAGCTCAGTCAAGGCTATTATAGGCTCAGTGCAAAGCCCAATTGTTTCACAGAATCACAGAATAATTGTGGTTGGAAAGGACCTTGTAGATCACCAAGTCCAACCATACCTACAAGAATAAAGAACACCTAAATACCTGACCACTAAAAGGAAACAACACCAAAATCCAACACACAAGTCCCCTGCATGCATGTTGTGAAGCACCATGTCAACTCGTTTCTTAACTACCTCCAGGGATGGTGACTCCACTGCCTCCCTGGGCAAGTGGTTCCAGTGCCTCACCACTCTCTCTGTAAAGAATTTCTTCCTAATATCCAATCTAAACCTCCCTTGCTACAACTTCAGACCATTTCCCCTGGTTCTGTAATTAGTAACTAAGGAGAAGAGGCCAACACCCACCTCTGTACAACCTCTCTTCAGGTAGTTGTAGAGGGCAATGAGGTCCCACCTCAGCCTCTTCTTCTCCAAACTAAACTTACCCAGCTCCCTCAGCCTCTCCTCATATGACTTGTTCTCCAGTGATGTTCATACATTTGATGTTTCATCATCAAATATATAAAATAAGGGGGGAAAAGAAAAAAAAAAACGTAATTTCTTTTTTTTATATAACAAAGAGAGGCAAAATATAATACATACTAAATTCTAAAGGTATTTGTAATTGATACTACAACTGATGTGTAAGCAGCTTCGAATCCTTTGCAAAACAGCACAACAATTGTGAACTGTTTTATGACTCAAGCCTGATGCCCATCAGATGAAATCTTTACAGATGTAACTCCACTGAGGTCAATGAATTTATGCAGTCTGAAGACATACTACAGAAACAGAGATTTTGTGCAATAAACAGATGGCATTAGCAATTAGACCATTTATGCTAAAGTACCTGTTTGAACATTAATATCAACTATTTCTTTTAAAGTATTTCCATGCCATGTCCCTTTCACTTTTATGAAGCAGAATCAAAAGTTTAAAGCTAGTTATAACCATTCTTGTGATGTCTGGAAGAGTTCTTATTGCTGCCCAAGTAAGAGGGACGTAGACAATTTGCCACAATGGTGACACATCTAACTAAATGTGCTGTAATTACTAATATTTTATAGAAGTGTGGTTATGCAAGTATAAGTCAATAAAAAGATGACACAATGATGCAGAAAAAACAGTCACGCTATGAATCAGATTGTTAATTACTGGTATTTCTACACATGAACATAGCTCATGGCAATTAGCAAAAACCCAACAAATTTCATTAAGACCAAAAACATGAGTATAAAGCAAAAACTTTTATTCAAAATCTAAATTGAAGAAATCTGAATTTATAAATCAAGGTAAAAAAAAAAAAAAGGTATCTTATTAAAATCTAATCTTGAGAAAAACTGTGATACTTATGGATCAAAATCATGATACATGGCTTGCATCCCAAATTCTGATCTGTTGTGTTACTTTGATTACATATGAACTAAAACATAATTCTGTTTATACTTGTTCACCCCGTATACTAATACTTTCATTAATTCTCTTTATAAGCATTGTAAGTGCTTCTTGACACATAGAGGAAATACTTTGATCCACCTTGTAATTAATTAGAAAACTACTGGCTGTAGAGTGCTGCACACGAAAGGACTTTGACTTTTAATGCTGAACTAAACATCTGAGTGTAAACAGCAATTGATACTATTTTAGCTGGGATGAAATTACAAGGGCCATTACGGGAATGTGCATCCCTTTCTGTTCAAACAGAAGGACTAAAGCTGAACCATTAATTCACTGTGGTATATTAGGACAGAGGTTACTGCATGAACTGTAATTCTGTAGGAGGAACAGACTGTGATCCTGTTTAACAAATGTATTAAGCAACTGTTAGGACAGAATCAGTATTTCTAAATAAAACTTCATGGCAAATTAATGTAGAGAGCTTGGTATGTATGAATACGTATCATGCCATCTTGTCATTCACTTCTGAAAAATCAAGAGCTCACTACGGGTGGAAAGAAAGTGGGAGATGGACAGTGAGACAAGTTTACCATCCATTCCATTTGATCTCATGACAGAGAAGATACGACATTTCAGTCAGAGACAGAACTCAGTAAATGCAAAGACACTTCCACACCTTCTCTGTGGAAAGCAGTGTAATTTATATCTTGCATGGGCAGATGGAAGAGAAAGGAGACAGCTGTTGCAGCCACAACAGCTGAGTACACCAGATATGCCACAATTGCAAACCAGATTTTAGGGAGCCCTCTCTCTTTTTTCAGTTTCTGCATTTACCAAGAAGCCAAAGACAACAGAGGTGACAGCCGGAAGCACAGCTGTGTTTGAAGCAGAGACAGAAAAAGCTGGCATCAAGGTGAAGTGGCAGCGAGCTGGCAAAGAAATTACTGAAAGTGATAAATATGTCATCAAGGCAGAAGGAAACAAGCATTCACTGACGATCAATAATGTAGGAAAAGAAGATGATGTGACTTATGCTGTAATAGCTGGAAGTTCCAAGGTCAAATTTGAACTCAAGGTCAAGGAACCAGGTACAGTGTTTTCAAAGCAATTCTAATTTAACCAGTATTTCCAGTCCCATTTCATGAATGAGGCCCACAGAAATCAGCCTATCTTAACACTCTAAGATTTCTCTACCAGCAATACATCTGTTTTGCCTCATTATTTGAAGCTTTTCATTAATATTAAGCTGAGGAATACAATTCCTGTGGCTGAGACACCCGTTTCCAGATAGCAGAAGTCCACGTACTGGCTATCACAGAGGAAATCTCAACATACATCTTTAGAATGTCAAGCTTTCCAATGTAACTATTACAAAGCAAAGCACGCCCATGCTAGTCTAACCTAGACTGACCTAAACTAAGATGCCCAATTCTTTTCTTTAAATACAAAATTCTAACATTTGACAAAAAATTTATGAGTTATGCTGCAATGGTTATAGGAGTTTGTTCCCCAAAACTGCCTAAAAATCACTGCTAATAAAAATATATTCTTTAAGGAGAGACTTGAATACAAAGAGTAACCTTTATGTTACTTGTATATCACCTATTATTACTACCTCTCTATGCATTAAAGGATCAGTTAGATGGGTAATGGAAAAACTTCCCCAGGCTTTTCCTGGGAAACAACTACAAAGAGCCAAAATTGCTGAAATCTTCTCATGAAAAATGTCCAAAGAAGCTGAAGACAGATGAAATAATTTGAAAGATTTGAAACATTTTGACCTTCCTGATCTCCTTTTTCCCCTCCAAAATGGTCCCCATTACCACTTCTGGTATTTTAATTTTTTTTTTTTTATTTTGGTGAAAAGCCTTAAACTCAGTTTATTTCACCTCCTCTGCTTTGCTATCACTGTTAATTCTAGCAACATTAATGGTAGTGTGACCATCTGGTCAGCTGAAAAGATACTAGTGAATATTTAACAGGGGACAAGACATTCTGTACCAGACAAAAAGAGTGCATGACAGGTTATGGAGAGTAAGGGGAAATCCTACTATGGACCAGGACAATTTAACAGCTGCCAGTGCATACAAAAGTAGGATCCTGATGACTATCTCATCCTGAAAGTAAATAGGCACATATTATACTAGTTACATCTTCCGCATTGTCTTCCAGGATAGTTGTAGGAAGAGTCTGCTCCAGGCAGACAGCCTACAAACAACAGCGTTACTGAATTTGAAAGTGTAAACATTGCCTAAAAGCAACACACCCCTGAGAAGCACACACTGGTGATGGAGATAGCAGGATACCAAAGGAGAGATAGTTTTCCTGTGTACATTATATATTGCTGCCTCAACGTAAGCCTTTTCTAAACAGCTACACATCCAAGTTATGGGAGCATCTATGTTAACATGGCTTAGAATAACACTTAGTTCTTTCCAGTAAAAACTGAATTGAAATTTATTTGGACAAGATCTAATGGGATACCCTCTAACATTAGAAGTGGCGGAATTGAATACTTACATAATAAAATAATACCAATTTAAAATCACACTGCTTTCTTTCAAGACACAAGTACAGTTTAGGGTAGAAGGCACAGGTTGTCCAAGAGCAGTGTTGACTCATGCTTATACGTTCCCAGGTACTGTCTTGTGTTTCAGAGTTTAGTAAGATTAGATTGTTAAAGAGTAACTGGATTACCCACTATTATTTTTACAAACAACAATAGTTTCAGCTCTTCATTATCAAAAAAAAAATGGAAACTGTCCCCTAACCTGCCCAGACAGAGCCACTCCCCTCCGTGACAGAGCAGCTACTCAAATGAAGTCATCCCATGGCAGAACAGGGCCAGAAATCTCTGGTGGAAAAGACATTGGAAATAGCCAGGAAACTGCATATGGGACTTGTATGAGAGGCCCTTTGGAAGTGGCTCTGCTACCTCTGGAAAAAAAATTAATCTTACAGCAACTGATATGTTTCAAGAAACTCTACCTCTCTCCATCTGCCCCAGTTGCTCACTCCTACTCCCTTTTCATACATTTCTATCTTCTCCATTGTGCCAAATGCATTTGCTTGAATTTGTATGTGAGGTCATGGTTTAATTGAGAGGCCATAAACTTCCATAAGCCAGGGGAAGAAATGATAGATGAATTCTTAAAATACTTTCTCCATATTGATTTCTAGCAGTGTCTGGAGCTTTTCCCAAATCACACACAGCAACAGCATTTGGAATGTTATATCCCAATAGCAGAGTTAAACGAAATTTCATTAATAAGTAAACTGTTTACAAAATAATAATTGCATCATTTTTCATTATCTTTTCTATTTAGACCACTGAAGTTAACATCAAATGACAGTGCTCTTCATCAGCTGACAAGTTTCTACACATCAAGACTACAGAATTTAAAAATCTAGGCATCAGTTCTTTCCAAGCTCAGCAAAACTCTCATGATCCAGCTTCATTAGGCCACTTCACCTTCCAACACATCCTCTAAGTTCTAGAAAACCACAGCTAATTTCTCTGTTTCCTAACACATATTAAAAGCTGTTCTTTTGAAAACTTTCTTCAGAAAGGAAGTAGAAGCATGACTTTCTCTAATCAAAGCTTACATTCATTTCCAGAAAAGAGTGAGACAGTCACTCCTGCTGAAGCTGCTCCAGCCCCAGATGCCTCCAAGTCACCAGAAGAAAGCAGCCAAAACACAGAAGGTAATAGAGAACTAACACTTTTAACAAGTCTGGTTCATAAACAGAAGGGAAGAACAGGAACAGGGAATCCTTAGATTAGCTGAGAGAAGAACACTAGTGATGAAAGACAGACAATAAATAAGGAATCTCAGAGACAGAAGAAACAGTGAAAAATAGAGAAAAAGCTATACTTTGAAATTACTCAACAAACTCATTGGATAGGCTATAACCAGAAGCTGAAGCAGAAAGTTCTAACTAGTAATTCAGATGTTTATTTCAGTTGCATCTCCTGGGACGCAACCAGAAGAGCCTCTGGACCCTATTGGGCTCTTTGTGACACGACCCCAGGATGGAGAAGTTACTGTTGGTGAGTACAAAATGTGAGTCAAGTTATGTTTGTAAACTGTACCTGTTGCTTGACTATTCAGCTCTCTAAGTGCAGGATTACAGCAGTCATATAACAGATTAAACATCTTATTTTAACGTAATTCCTTTGCAAGGTGGAAACATCACATTCACTGCCAAAGTGGCAGGTGAGAGCCTGCTGAAGAAACCATCAGTGAAATGGTTCAAAGGAAAGTGGATGGACCTGGGAAGCAAAGTGGGGAAACATCTCCACCTACATGACAATTATGATCGAAATAACAAGGTACAATTGGCAGAGTAAGGTTCTCAGTCTTCTAGATATTACTCTTTACTCTGAGGAAAATATAAGCTAATACAGGAATGTTTTGATACTAAGGTACCCAAAGCTACACACAATCATGTAAGTCTATGGTTTGACCATGCACACAAGAGAAAAGCACTATATACAGACTCCTGCATACCTCATCTATGATGAAATGAGAGGATGTCTGAAGGACTAGGGGAATGGTTTTGTGCTATCTACTGTAAGACTCCTCTGTCATCCTCTCAAGTAATAGGTACTTGCTATATTTAAGAGAAAACAATAGATCAGACATCTTAGTCTATCTTGGTTTTAATAGATCAAGCACTCAGCTATTAGTGTTGGAACTTACTGTTCTCTTGTGTTGTCTAGCCTACTTTAAATAGCTGAGTAAGTTTCACTTTTACCACAAATGTTTTCAAAGATACAGAAACAGGAATACAAGAGAGTCTGTACCATGACTTCTCATCCTGTGTGGTGTATGAAACACTACTACCCTCTCCTGGATGGAACAGAACAGACCTGCTCCCATTAGCCACTCCTTTGGCTGCATTTTAACCGTACTGTCTGCATTCTGGGTAGAGGCTGTAATTGGTTAAAGAAAGCTTTGTTCCTGTTTCCAGTGTATGTGCAATTAGTATATGTGATGACTGCACACATCAGTACAGTCTGGTAGTGTAACACTGTATCCTCTGGCAGACCTGTACTCTTCAGCTGTTCCTACTGATCTGGGGGAGGGTACATGTAATTTTTATGACAGCAACGAGTTACATGCTTGGGAGGTTCTTAATTCTAGAAGGACACAGAGGCCTATTTCATCCCATCTCTTTCTTTCCAAGCCTTATTATGCTTTATTCTCTCTGTCTCTCTCCCTCTTTCACCATTTCATTTTCTAACTTACGATTTGTATCACTGGTGTTGTGTCTGTTCTAGGTGTACATCTTTGAAATGGAAATAATAGAAGCAAACATGACTTTTGCAGGAGGGTACAGATGTGAGGTGTCTACCAAGGACAAGTTTGATAGTTCTAATTTCAACCTGACAGTCAATGGTAAGATGAACTCCTGACACCATATTTCTTCCTTTTATATTTTTCTTTTCTTTCCTGTTTACCCACCCACATGTCTCTCTGGTATCTAGTGACTACTAGATTAGCACAAAACTGAAGCATAGCTTTGAATAGCTACAGGTACATTTACAGAGGCCCACAGATGAGGATTGGGATGGACTGGCAGAGATACAGAATATAAGAAGTAAGACTTGGATGTCATTCAAGTCAGGAATGCAATGCTCTTCAAGAAAGCATTGCT
This sequence comes from Megaceryle maxima, assembly GCA_024605025.1. NCBI lineage: Eukaryota > Metazoa > Chordata > Aves > Coraciiformes > Cerylidae > Megaceryle > Megaceryle maxima. The sequence continues at coordinate 42,268 of JANHGN010016022.1, forward strand.
CTGACTTTATTCCGATTTCAAATCCGTTCCGTTATATATTTAATTCTACGAGGATAAAAGAGAGGTCTGTTCTTAACTGGGCAAAAGTTCAGTGCTAAAATTGGATAAAAATGGAAAGACTTATATATGTGACACTATTATCAATTCCTTCCTTCCTGATAAGTTAAAGTCATGCAGAAGCACCTTCTGATCTAGAATTGGTTTAAGATTCATTTTACATAATACATGGTGCCACCCTCACAACAGCTGTACTGGAAAGCTTATCAGCAATGGAAAAGGAAGTACATTTTAACATCCATTTCCCCCTAGGGTGGAAGAGTTTAGGTAAAACAGTTTAAGCATGGAAATTTCACTGTTTGGCTGTTGGACTCTTCAGAGGCTGTGTCTGAGAACAGCTTTTCTCCCAGTAGTAGTGGTCTATCCATACCAACAGAAGCTTAGAACAGAGTAATAAAGTTCTCTATGCAACATCCTTGATGGAGTTTCTGTACGTATTTCTATGAATTCACCTTTGCTTTCAGAGGATGGATTACAGTTTTATTATTAGTAATAATGTTCAGTTGATATCAAGTGGTTTTCTCACTAGGGTTTAAATACCCTGTAAAGCCACTATTGAAACTAAAATTTACCAGCAGGAGAAATGACAAACAAGAGACAAAACAGTTCATCATGCTGCAGGTTATGAAGCATGAGACAGAATTCTGTTATACAGAAAACATGGGGTGTTGAAAGCCAATTAGTGAAGGCTACATGTTTAAAAATGATGCTTCAATGTGATCAATTACATATTGAAAGAATTTGCAATATGAAAACTTTAGAAAAATAAAAAAGTCTGCATAGGAAAAGCTTTAGAAAGAGCACTGTATTTTTGCATCATTTTGACTTGCTTTCCCATTCTTTTTCATCACTTTTTGTCACATCAGAAGCACCAATAACTGCAGACTTTGACATTCGCTCTGCCTTCCGACGCACGTGAGTATGTACAGTAGAAACCTAGTGGAAAATAGATCAGATTATACTTCCATGCAGAATTTGTTACTTTCCTAGAAAAACTAATTAAAAGCAAAGCAGTTGTACAAACAAGCACAGAGACTGGGATGTCTATTAAGAAAATATTTCTATTAAAATACTATATAACTCCTAGAAATCACCAAAGAGAGCTTGGACTTTGTACTAGCATAACAATCACACTTTGCCTTCAACTATGCAAATGGTAACGAGTATAATTCTACCAAGTTCAGCACTTTTTTCCAGACCTGTAAAGAGCACTCCAAATGTAGACCAGTGGAGAAGGAAAAGATTCTGCGTAGTGCCTGGTCTTGATTTGATCTGGCTTGAGGAACCACATGTACCTTAATACAAACACTAAACAAAGAAGTGGATTTTGATGTCAACTCTGTAAGCAGCATATCACTGCTAACATTTATACAAGTGCTTTGACTGTGTTTGTTTTCATGTTCCATAATAATCTGAATTGAATGAAGGCAATGATACTGTGTCTGTGTAAGAACTCAGATATACATAGGTCTTAAACATGAAAGACTGCAAGATATTGTACTGGTGTTGAAAAGGCTTTTCTCCCTACATCTGTAACACTATCTGAATTGATATGTGAAATAACAGAATATTGTTCCTTTCTATTAGTAAAATTTCCAAAATTGTTGCTTTTTTCTGTTGAGGCATTAATAATGGGGTTTTTTTCACTTTTGAGACTTCTCCCTTTGTGCAATTCAGATTCCATTTTACTTTTTAAATATTTTTGCAAAGTCACTAGACCAAGGATATTCCAACAGATACCTGTTTCTCTAACACAGGACACAAATCATCTGTTGGCAACTCCTTGAGTTTTTCCCTATAAATATCATGTTTATATGAGACTTTTTTTTTTTTTTTAAACATTGCATGACAAAGAAATAGAAAAGGCTTGCAGAACTTATCTACGTTGAAATCCACCTACAGGTAGCTGAGCAGCCTCACCATGATGCCTATTAAATTGAGGACATTCAGTACATAGCTGCATTGTGTTATTTCACTGTCGTGAAATTGAGCTTCAACTCAAAGCCCAAAAAATTGGGCTTCAACTCCTTGCTAGCACAATTAAAATAATTCAAAACCAGTTCAGAGAGAGCACAGTGTGAGCAGCTTCAGGCTGTTCAGATTTTCAGATTCATCTGTAAGAATGAAGCCAAATTTTGAACTGAACTATTAAATCTGAAGCTTTGTCTTTGATACCCTCACTCAGGAGCCTGGCAGGAGGGGGGAGACGGATGACTTCAGCCTTTCTCAGGTAGCCACTGTCTGTATCAGTGGACAAATTCAAGCCTAATAATGAACTGTCTCTCTGCTTAGGAAAAAAAAAAAAAAGAAAAGAAAAAATCCCACAGATCGAGCTGTAGCTTCAATTCCAAATAAATCACTGTTTATAGTATACAGTATTTATTAAACAAATAAATACAAGTAGTAACCTGAGTATAAATAATGAAAAGAGTTTAATAGCTCATCGAGAGGCAGATTCATCTAAAGAAAAGGCATGTGTTTGGCAAGTGGCATCCTCTCACCACTGTTAGAAGAAAAAAAGTAACTTCAAATTAAATGCATGTCTGCCCCATTTCACACATTTTCCTCTCTGCTAAGCACATCCAGACTAAAATTGCCACTGTTCACCGAAATGTAGCAACACACACAGATATGAAAATCTGTTGTTTCCTGGCACACCTCTTCCTCCCAGTATCATTAAATTTCCCTCTCCCTTTTGGTCCCAGTGTCTTCTACCATAACAAAAATAGGAACCTGAGATGAGATTTAACTCTGTGTGTATTAAAACACTCATTAGGGTCTTATTCTTCAAAAAAGCTAAGCACTGATTGCTGGTCATTCCTGAAAATCTGATTTAACTATCAGCAGGGAAGCAAAAAGGTGACTGGGTTATTCTCCCAGCTGTAGATTCTGATTTCCTGAATATCTCTGATCACAAGAACACCTTTTCAAACCTGGAATTATACTAGTGATTTTTATGTACAGTTTATGCCTTCAACATGAAAAATCTTCTGAAAGTGGGGAATGAAGTGGCCAAAAAGACACTTTTCTGTTTGAGCATTATACCCAGAAAATTATCCTTTCCCCTACCGTACTATCTTGAATGTAATCAGTAAAGTAAAAATGGTACATTCTTAATAAAAAGATGTCTTCTCGCACATATTGAAAATTAGACACTGATTCAAAATTGTTCCTCATTCTAACTTGCATTCTCAAGCAGCTCGAGTTTAGCACTCATTTCTCTTCCATTTTATCAAGAACAGTGTTAACAATGCTCATCATTTATCTGTTGAGATGGTTTTCTTACTTTTTAAAATATTTGTTTCTACAATACTGAGTTTTCCCTGATGTTCTGGTTTACACTTCTATAGACAGACTGGTATTTTCTGAAGCAACTAGCACTGCGTATTGACAGCAACACCATTATAGACTACCACTACCACCTGTACAACTGAAAAGAATAATTTCTGTGTGTAAAAAAATAATTAAATAATATATATTAAAAAAAAAATAAAAAAAAAAAAGTAAAACGATGTTGCTGCTGGAAGAATCTGAATGCTGTGCAATGGCATCACCAGATTCTTATTCTCAAGACAACAAGATGAAAATTGATGATGGGAGACTGACTGAGATGAAAAAAATCCATTTTGACCTTTCTAAACCCTGTCTGGATGCAGAACTTTTAGGGGTTTTTTTGTTAAATTGAATAATCCATAGTTATGAAATCCAACACAACTCCCTATACTTCTCTATCAAATCCCTAAAGTGATTTTTTAGAAATTAAACCCAAAAGAGGTGATTTCAGTGACTTTATGCTTTTTTTGTATGCAGTTTTCAGGGTAGATCTGTACTTCAAATGTTCATAACCACAGCTAAAACACATTTGATTCAGAACACCAAAAATAACACTGTACAGGCCATCTGAGTTCACCATATGTAACAGACAGTTACACATCAAAAAAACTGCTTGTTGCTTCTTGTTCTCATTAATTAATTCTTCACAACATTGCTTGCTATGATGCTTGCTGAACAACTGCATATTGAACCTCATCTCAGAATCAAAGCCAGATAACTGAATTCCCCCTTTAACTCTCCCAAGCACCAAGGATGTGACACTTTCTTCAGTATAATGAATTCTGGAACCACAAAGAGCCTTAAGAAACAATTAAAGCTGGGATAATACTAGGAAAAAAAAAAGGGGGATTTTCCATTGTGAGAAGTCCCACAAAAAAGTTGGTTAAATACTGCCCCACACTGTAAACAATAACCACATTCTTGAAACTACAGCTTTCCAAAAGCACTAATGACTCTAAAGCAAAGCTTCTGCAACATCTTTATGAAAATGAATACATTCCAGATCAATATGACCACCCAATTAATACCCTGTACAACTTTACCCACAATCAGTACAGAAAAATACAAGCTGATTAAACATATTTCTTAAACTGATATGAAGACCACTATGGATAAAGAGCCTAATTAAGTCACCTTCCATGCCAGTGCACATTCTAAGTCATTTTAAACCAATCTACTACTCCCTAAAAAAATATATATACATAATGATATAGTCTCACAAGCTATTCCCATTTCCTTCTGAAACTAACTATGTTTTTCTGTTACTATGCAGTACCGAGGGACATGAAGAAGGTGGAGAGTTTAATTTTAGTGCCCTACTGAAAAAGAGGTGAGTAAAAATCCACAGACCAGGAAAAATAAAGTAACCAGCTTCTGCTGAACAACTCTGAAAATGCTAAACATAGAATAAGTTAAATTTTCATGAATTCTGAATCCTTGTAGTTTTTCTAAAGCAGCTCTAACAGGAAAAGGGGTGACAGGTTATTATGGCAATTTCCCCAAATACTCAGCACTTGCAGTATTTCTGCTAGGTTTATACTGGAGAGAACAAAAAAAAAAAAAGAAAAAGAAAAAAAAGCTTTATCTTTCCCAAGATAGAAAAGTCTGGGACTAGGGTAATTACATGCTTCCACCAGCCCTTTTCATTAAAAAAGCACAAGACAAAACAACAGTTTAGAGTATCTTTCTATAATGCTGCCTTATCAAGAGTCTTCTGTCCTAAGTTTTCACAATACTTCACATCAAAGAGCTGGGAGGACAAGCCTTTTTAGATCATATCTCTAAATGTTACAATTACACTATACAACTATATATATATGTATGTTTATCATATATATATAAAGTTATTCTATCTTGTATAAATATATAAATAATTTTTACTCTCCTGATTCTTATTTCTTGCTTTTACTTTCACTTGTTTTGGATAGAATTTCGTCTCCCATTCTCATCCTTCCTTGCCATATCTGTTTTCTGTCTAACATAACCTGACTGCTTATGTTTCTCTCTTTTTACCACCATCTTTGGATGTTTTGGATTCCACTGCTGCCTACAGAGAGTAAGATTTCTATTTCATTTTATTATAAATGCATGTGTCAGACTGAATATAGGAACCATCTGGTGGGAAATAGTGCATGCGTCTTCATCTTTCTTATGTGTAGAGCACGACAAAAAAAACAGATAGTATGAAAGAAAATTACCAGCTGTCAATTTCTGAGACAGAAATGCTTTTAAACAATTAGTAGAAGAGTGGTCCTTTCAGTACAAACCATTGTTATTTTTCTGAATGTCCTTCGGTTTTCACCATCACTTTCTTTTATAAGCAGTTTTAATTTGTCGTTGAATTTCCAGATTTTCTCAATAACCCACTGCTTTAAATTCCTATTGTCATAGAAATAAGAATCAGAAAAATAATTTGCATAATATGCCTGCTGGTGCCTATGAAATGTGCACTGAAGTTTTGTTCCATCTATCCTTAAACATGCTAAGTGAACATGTAACTGAAGTCACTTATTCCATAGTTCTACAGGCTTCTCTGCCAAAAAACCATTTAATTTATTTGTATTCCTAGGAAAGTTTCCATTGCTCATTATCATCTCATGTTTCACTCAAAGTTAACTCACACAAATTTCATCAAAACAAACAAGGGAATACAAAGCCCTGTAAAAAACAATAAAGGAAAAAAAGTCAAATAAAAAAACCCCAACAACTAGAAGTGAATTCTGCCTTTACAGTAACACTCAAGGGGGACAGCTAGATAAAACAGAAAATACACCTATCAAACTTCCTACAGCTGACATCAGTATCAAAGTTTCTTGTTCCATCATGAAACCCCATGAAGTCTGAAACAAAATGTGCATTAGAATTTTTTTGTAATCTTTAAATAGGGAAAATATGCTTTCTGAATTATGGCAGTAATCAAAACTGTAGAGGTTTGAAAACTAAGATAAGAGTAGTTGTACACATATTCTGATTTCAATAGAAAATGTGAAGCAAAAAAGAATTTCTGATCTCTTTTTAAAGATGGCAAAAAAATGTATGTCAACATGAAAATATTTTCACAATTTCATACAGTAACTCCAGCTGGAATGAAGTCCTAAGTACTATGAGCCCATCTCCTAGTACCTTTCCCTTCTGCTTTCATCATTAGTTATGGGCAGTGATAGAACTTTAAAAAATAGTAAAAGTCTCCAGTATTTCCAGAAATGTTCCATTTGTGGATTTAACTAATCATTATTTGTTTGACTGGAAACACAGTTCATTAAAAGAAGCTTATAAATTTCACTGTGTTTTATCAGAGGTTTTGACCTTTCTTGATTTACAAATCTGTTTATTTAATTTAAGCATGCTGATAAATTTACTGATCCTAGCTGGTTTTCATAGCCACTTTAGAAGTTATTTGTGGATCCTTCACGTTTCACACACCACAAGTTGAAGGCCACTCCTATATTAATGAGAACTGATGAAAACTCATTATGGAATGGAAGTATTCTTGGATAGAATAGAATAGAATAGAATAGAATAGAATAGAATAGAATAGAATAGAATAAAGGGACCTCATGCTGAGGAACTCTCGAGAGCTATGCAGATTCAAACAGAACTGAAGATTAGTCTTTTACTACTTCTCCTTTGTTCCACCTAGTTTATAAGTGCCCCTCAGTCCAGAGTTAATGAACATTGCCACTTTAATAAAGAGAGCTTCATTTAATACTTTATCTCCTATCGCTGTAATTTAATTAACTGGTGTTGACATACAGATGTCATGGGCCAAGGAGAGGTCAGTGGGAAGAGGAAGGGGACAGCTGTCACAGAACTATTAAATGGGATAGTAAAGAGAGACCTTGAAGGAGGTGACAGCTGACAGGGTACAATCAGTTGACAGTAACAGGATAGGGAGGCACCATCTCTGGGATGTACAAAACTATTTTTAACCCCTCCATATATGTTTAAAACATATCAGCTGCATATTCCATATACAGTAGCTTCACCAAGCTGCATCTGAGTGCCCTCAAGTGCATAGCTAACCTATGAGGTAATCACTTTGAACAAGGATCCCCAGCGTCATAAGAGTGGCAGAAACTTCAGGAGCCCAAGTGCTATCTGACTTCTCACACACTGCTTCATTCCTGCTGGTCGGGGAAGAGTACAGCCTAGCTGTGGAAACTCTGTGTCTTTATGGGATCAAAGAGAATGCTTTAACAAGTATAAAATGGTGAAAAGCAGTACTCTGCTCAGCAGAAGAAAATTTTTTCTTTTCTTTTTCAGATTTCAGTTAAACACTACACAAACCACTAGCTTTTAGTACTGTTTTACATACAACTTAGAAGCCTTTACCTGTAACTAGACAATATTATTATTTCCAAGGAAGAGACTAGACTTTGCTTCTGATGAAATTTCTTATATTTCAGCTTGCATGCACCAAAATGGTATTGCCAGATATAACACACTGGGATGACACTGACTAATGGAAAAGCTAAGGCAAAAATTAAGGAAGTCTTCTCAATAGTGAGATATACCAGACTGTGGAATTGCTTCCAAATTGGAAAACTTTTCTCGTGATGTATTTAAAAATAACTCAGAAAAAATATTTTTCAAAACTCCATTAATAACTCTACCTGCAAATTTTCAGGTAAAGGGGTGTATACAGATGAACATATAAATAGACAGATAGACCACAGATATTTATACAATGCCTGAGGCAAAATAATAACATTTGAATCTATTAAGTCTTTGTTATTTCCTATGACTTTATGTTTCCTTTTGAGATACACTTTGCTGCACTTAACATTAACTGCACCGGTAAAAAGAACTCATCATATATTAGAAACACTATATATTCCTGGCTTGATGTGCTTATATATCCATTCCAATTTTTACATATTTAGAAACATTTTAAAGGTGCTCATTTATATGGCCAGGGCAACCAACCCAAGAACTGCTTATGTAAAAAAAAAAAAACCACAAACAACAGCTTGGTCTGTTTGGCAAATCAGATCCATTGTCCTGCCTTCTGCTAGGCAAAAGAACAAACCATCTGTAGCTGCCCCAAACTAAAAGACAGGTATCTAGAGAAGAGGAAACCTGATTAAATTTGTGGGGGATGTTGATGCACTGTTATGACAAAGCAAAAACTCAGTAGGCTGCAATTACCACAAGGAGTCCAAACTTCAGACACTCCTATCAATTCAGGGAGTGCTAGCAAGGGCTTAGCAAGTGCTAAACCCCTCCAAAAATATAAGATACTGCATGCCACATTTCAGCTCAAAATTGCAGAGCTGAAATCCTCTTCTGTTGCTCTCTTTCTGTTCAAGAGCTACAAGGGTGCTGAAAATCCCAAACCTGGACTGTGGTACTTTAATAAACACATCAATCTCATTACAAGCAAGCTCTTTTCAGGCAATAAAAGGAGCACCAGAAATGTTTGTTCGTTCCTGCTATCTGTACTGGCTACAATCATGCTTTCTTATAGTAATATTTCTCACAGACTAATGGAACTATGCCAAATATGACAAATAATCCTCCACTTTTCTCTCTATTACCTGCTGCATAATTTGTCTTCTTGTTGGGGTTTACCACTGAACATGGCTTCTGCTGCAGTGGAATCTGCTTGGTCCTGATGATACCAGAAACAACAGCCACAGGGAAGTTCCTTTTCCTGAAGAAATTTTTAATAGACTGTTATTTCTTTCATCCTTTCTCTGTTTACCAAAATTCAAACTATGACAAGCAACACCTCCATGATAACAGGGCAAAGTAGAGCTGTTTGTTCCCCTGTAAGGCCATCAGCCATAACCAGGAATAAGCAGAAGTAAAATCTTGTAATACAAATTGCAGAGTGAAACTGTACAAAGTGCGGGGGTGAGTTTGGTTTCAATAGGGAACAGCATTTTTCTTAAGCCTTTTTCAGAGCTTTTGTGTGAGCTCCTTCATCTCGCTGCTACTCAAGCACAGGCTTGTTCTGCTAAAGGTGAAGATGACATTCATGGCTCTTTTGTTTTAACACATGATGCCCTTTCTTGCCCACTGGGATGCTGCACGTTTTTCCACATGGTTCCCTGCATTGTTCTGGAGTACAGCAGCTTCTTGCGCTCGGTAAATCGGTAAGGTACACCAATTTCTTTTGCTATTTTAGATAGAAAATATGACAGAAAAAGAGTGCCTTTCCCACAGTCAGACAACCAAATTTTAAATTGGTTTTGCTGAACCAAACATTAATTCTTCTATAATCACTAGTTCTTTGGTTAAACTATAAAACAAGTAGTTCATTGTAAACATTGTCTTGTTTGCCACTACTCACCAGTTCATGTGTCTTTATTTTTTATAAATTGCTATAGCAAACCATTCTTTGCAATAATGACAAAATATTTTCATAAACTCGAATTCATTTTAGTGAAGAGAAAAAATGCCCTGAGTAGAAAAGAGCTTGTTTCTCATTAACATAAACCTTTCTTTCTAAGGCTTTCTTTCTAAGGCGTTCTCAGGATATCAGTTCAGTTCCTAGCTTTGACACACGTTTTCTGTGTGACCATCGCTGGAAATAAGTCTCCTTGTGTTTCCATTACATGTTGTTAAGGGGAAGTTAGTATTTATTTGCTTTGGCTATTAGAAAGTAAATCCTTCAGGACAACAACTGGATTTTAATCACTGTATATATAAATAGAAACAAAACCAGTCATCAGTTTTATTTCATTATTTCAGGTAATAATACAGCAAAATTTAGACTGGTAAATTCTTTATTAAGAAATGGCTTCATCAAAGCCAGTATGTAGCTTGCCAAGCCTATGACTGTTTTTAAATCCTTTCAACAGTGGCATTCTGATACTCTAATCCCTTTCTGCAGAGGTGAAGCAAAATCTGAATCACAATCTGATGCTGATGTCTGGGAAATCCTGAGGAAAGCTCCTCCTTCCGAATATGAGAAAATTGCTTTTCAGTATGGAATCACTGATTTGCGTGGGATGCTGAAACGCCTCAAACGCATAAAGAAGGAAGAGAAAAAAAGTACAGGTTGGTGAACTGTATTTATTCCAAATATACGTGTCTGTATAGTTTTCTCTGGGAATTGTTCAAATATTAACAGCAGCCAGACAGCAGCCAGATACAAGCACATGAGAAATAGGAGTTTTCTATTCCAATTGTTACACAGTCTTTGTATGTGAAATGCTGATTATAGAATCATAGAAATGTGTGGGTTGGAAGGGACTTCTAGAGGTCATCTAGTCCAACCCCCTACTGAGAGCAGGGACATCCTCAACTAGAGCAGGTTGCTCAGAGCTCTGTCAAGCCCCACTTTGAATGTCTCCAGGGATGGGGCCTCAACCACCTCCCTGGGCACCCTGTTCCAGTGCTCCACCACTCCCATGGGAAAGAACTTCCTCCTTATTTCTCATCTAAATCCACTCCTTTCTAATTTAAAACCATTGCCCCTCGTCCTCTCACTCCAGGCCTTTGTGAACAGGCCCTCTCCAGGCTTTTTGTAAGCTCCCTTTGGGTACTGAAAGGTGGCTATTAGGTCTCCCTGGAGCTTTCTCTTCTCCAGGCTGAACAATCCCAGCTCCCTCAGCCTGTCCTCATAGGAGAGGTGCTCCAGCCCCCTGATCACCCTTGAGGCCTCCTCTGGACCTGCTCCATCAGGTTCATGTCCTTCCTGTGCTGAGGGCTCCAGAGCTGGACACAGTATTCCAGGTGAGGTCTGACCAGAGCAGAGTGGTAGAATCACCTCTCAATCTGCTGGCCACACTTCTTTTGATGCAAGCACACCCTGGCTGCTCATGTCCAGCTTCTCATCTACCAGCACCCCCAAGTCCATTAGGATGATATATTTGGCATTCTTGAGCCTTTTCTAGTCTTGTGAAGTATTAATTACCTAATTTTAACTAATTTGTTTTACAAGTCTGAAACAGAGAAGGCAAGTTGCCATTCATTAGTACTGAGAAGATCAGTATCATTTTCCTACATGGGCAGACATACCTGCAACTCTGCTTAGGATGTGTTGAAAAGTATATTCACATCTGATTAAGAATATTCTACTTTGCTTATTTTAGTTGTATCATATGTTTTTTATCCTATGTTAAGGAGTAACAGAGAACAGGATGAAGAACAGAGAGAAATGGTAAAAATGGAAACAGGGATGCAATAAGTGGGGAAGGTTTAACATGATGGTAAAGAATGGAAAAGGGAATAAAGATTTACTTTCCTGACAGAACGTTTAAAAAAGGAGTTAATTATAAAAAATAAGTGGGTTTGTTTGTTTGTTTGTTTTATTCTTCATCATAAGCATTCCTCAAGAAACTGGATTCAGCTTACCAAGTGGACAAAGGGCAAAAGATCAAACTAATGGTCGAAGTTGCCAATCCTGATGCTGATGTGAAATGGCTGAAGAATGGACAAGAGATCCAAGTGAGCGGCAGGTAAAGTAGGAATATGTGAAAGCTGATAAGGAATGGGCTACAGCTTGGACAAAATGGACAAACTAGCTTTCCTTAGATATAAAGGAATTAACAGTAGGACTTCATGATCTTAGAGATCTTTTCCAACTTAAATGATTCTGTGGCTTTCTGAACACAGGAAGAAATCAGAGCTGAGAAAGAATCTACATAGTGTTTTGACTCAGGGTCAGTTTGCTGTTCTCATGACTTCTTTTTTCTTCCCTCTGCTCTATATATCTACACATGGATCTGGATACTTACGTCTACCTACTTAGCAAGTAAGTGCTCAGGTTATATTCTGATCTTTATGTGTGTAGCTAGGGTTCAAAATTACTTTCTTGTCATATGGGATATACTTTAGTGTAGCTTGTTCATAAAACTGATTTCTGGTTATTTTATGCTGAAGACATGACAAGGCTTTTGTAATGGTGGTCAGGTTTGTTGTATGGCTAGACGTTAGAAAAGCATCTAATACCATCCAGTTTGTACGTATCACACTTGTATGAAGAGTTTTCCACAGTTTCCTATGCTAGTTTTTCATGCACTACTGCTGTCACTGAGACAGGGATACAGGGCTTGAGTCTTAAACCATGTCATTGATGTCAGAAAAAAAGTAGGAACCTTCTTCTCTGCCATGCAGGGGAAGACAGTGACTGAGTCCAGAAGAATTACTCTCTGATAATTACATTTAGACTCTCTTTTCAGATATATTTTTGAGGCTGTTGGGAATAAGAGAATACTGACCATAAACCACTGCTCTCTGGCCGATGATGCAGCATATGAATGTGTGGTAGGGGAGGAGAAGAGCTTCACAGAATTATTTGTAAAAGGTGAGCAATGGTAGCAAAAGGAAAGAGATTTCCCCTAAGATTTAACATCAAATTAATCACCTTCTCTACTCTCAGATTAGTTATTTGTGTAGGAAAGAAATTCTCAAACATATGAACGAATTCTGACATTTACTGAAGTAGGTATTTTTCTTACAGTAGAACGAAAGAAAAATTTCCATATAGCTGCAACTAAGAAAGCATAGGAAAATAGTGCAGTAGCAAGTACCATTAATTCTCATTTGGAAAGTGATTTACATCTTTCCAACAACAGAGCTAGAAACTTACTTTAAAAATTTGATTCTGCTCAAAATAAACATGTACCTCAAGCTTTACAACTACATCAAGTAGTACAGAAAACTAATGCCTCCAGTTCAGAATTTCAGAAAATACATGAAAACTGATTAATCCTGTGTTTGTATTCTGCCTCATGAAGAAAAAAACCCAAAAGGTCATTTGATAATACCATGATGCAGCATAGCAAATTTTAAGTTCCAACACAGAGAACACCACCACTTATTTGGCCAGGGGTCTGTGGAGTGCAATGTGGTGAAATCTACCTCTGCTCTTCGATCTTTCAGAATATTGTTTTAATAAGTCTCTTCATTCCAGAACCTCCAATCCTGATCACTCGTCCACTGGAGGACCAGATGGTGATGGTTGGAGAGAGAGTGGAGTTTGAGTGTGAAGTGTCTGAGGAAGGAGCTACTGTGAAATGGTAAGGGAACAGAAAACGGGAAAAAGAACCACACAAACAACACAAAAACATGTCCCTCTGTGGGCCATTCTAGGACTGGTGTTTGTGAACAAGAATTGTGGAATAAAAATGAAGGCAGCATCCTACATAATTGTTTTCAGGAAAGGACTGATCCTCCCTCTGTATGGCAGAGAACAAATTAAGTATAGGTATTTTACAGTGTCTCTAGATATTTTCTTCTTCGGTGTTTACAGGATGATACTGCCTCTTTTGAGTTGTTATCTTTGAAGTTTTCTAAACACTTGATGGTAATGTCTAACCATTGCCCAGACTAATCAAATCTTTATTGTGATGCATTTGATATCCTTTATGGAATTTTCTGGTCTTCTCAACTGCAGTGAGAATACTTTTAAAGGTATTTTTTCTTACATAAAATGTCAGTGTCTCTTGAGATGGCGAGAGGAGGTCATTGACTTATTTTAACGTATCTTCTGTGGTGATCCTACAAAGCTGGTCATTATGCATGTGCAATGAGCAGGATTAAGATAACAAACATTTAGACTATAGAGTCCATTTTGTCAGGCGTTCCAGCGGAGCAGAAGCTGGAGGATTCATGCTACTTGGGCAGGCACAGCAGGCAGTGCTCACATACCAGGTCTTAGGCACACTGTTCTCACTTCATTTCCCTACCAGATGAAATTCTCTTTTGCTTGTTAACAGCTTCAGGCAGATGGTTATAAACTGTTCCCACAATGCCCATTACATTCCTGGAAAGTGCCAACCACTCATCTGCTCTCCCAAGGGAAGGAACTGAGAATTTAAATAGAGCCCAAGAGCTAGTATGGTGTACACATTGCACTATCAAAGCCACACACACAGGCACACACACACTTGTTCAGGAACTGCTTACAGATGTCTGGTCACAAGAGATGGGGACAACCAGATCTGTCCCCTTCAGATCAGTGCAGCTGCCACAGTTTGATCCTCTTGCCTTTGAACAACTCCCATACATCGTACAGAGCTGCTGTCTGTGGGATGAGCAATTGATGTGACAAGGACAAATCTGCAGCTGTCTTGGCCTGAAATGCAGCAAGTGGTCAGAGAAACTCTTGAAATCATAGTAACAGAAAACTGAGCAGTTAGACATTGGCACTGCACTTTGCTAGTTTTACTATGCGAGACTCAGCCAATGCTTTCTGGCAACAAAGGGACCATCTTGGACAATGGAGAGAAGCGTCCAGGGAAAACATGAAATACAATATGGAGAAAGAGTTCCAGTTTTATGGTTCATTAGGGAAATGCTCAACAATTCAAGCCAAGCAACAGGCACTAACTCAGGGCACCTGTTCCAGCTCTCACACCCTTTAAGCCTGGGTTATGAAATCACAAGCACATGAACAAAAGCCATCATCTGACTTGCAGAGGACAGAAATAAAGCTTACAGACTACCAGGCATGGCACCTGACTAGGGCCTGGAGAATTCATTATGTAAATTAAGAAGTCTCAAAAACTTTTTCATTTAGAAACTTCAGTTAACATAATATACATACAGTCAAATAATAATGAGAAATACAAAATGCTACAGAAGGAGTCATTTGAGGAAACTCCCAAGTTATTTTCTGGTAGCCTGTTTAGGGTGTTTAGGATTAGGAACAGGAAATCTTTAGAAAGCCTTTTATGTATTTTTGTGTGACCTTGCCTAAGCAGCATGAATCTTCTCTGCTCGTTTCCCTTCACAATGATTGGAAATTACAATAATGAAATTTCCTCCCAGGCTCGATGGTGAAGCTTAATTTAGTAACATCTTAGATATGTGGCATCCTTGAATGGAAAGGGTTATGAAATCGCACAAATAGCTTCATTTAATTCCACCCTAAAATTGTCTTCTTTTACTGCTGTCCACAAACCATGAATTTACAACAATTATAATTCACATCAAGAGAGTTGAGACTTTGAAATGGTTCCCCGGCACACCCCGTTTACCTCACGGAAGCTGTTGAAGATGGTGCGTTCCCGTGTGGGCTCCGTGCTTCTTCCAGGCCAGGCTTGTGCCCGGCCGGGTATCGGCAGCGGGGAGGGGGCCGCTGGTGGGCTTCTGCCAGAAGCTTCGAGAACCTCCCCCCTGGCTCCAGGCAGCTCTGCCGCTGGCCGAGGCCGCGCCAATCTCTGGCGATAATCTGCTCCAGAGGGGAAAAACCTGCTAGGTGGGTTCTTTTGTTTTGGCGGTTCTTTTGTTTTGGAGAGGCGAGCACGGGAGATAGGACGACTTGGTGAGGTCTGTGAG
>JANHGN010016022.1:57991-79291 GCA_024605025.1 Megaceryle maxima
GGTTCTTTTGTTTTGGCGGTTCTTTTGTTTTGGAGAGGCGAGCACGGGAGATAGGACGACTTGGTGAGGTCTGTGAGGAGGGAGCCCGGGGCAGCCATTCCCCTTCGGTCCGGGGAGGACCCCGCGCCCGTGCAGGTGGCTGCCACCGAAGGAGGTCGCGATTCCGAGGGGGGAGTCGCGACTCTGAGGGCGGCCCTGACTTGAAGGGACTCTGAGGGGAGGGCGCGCTGGTCGTCACTGGGAAGGGGAACTTCTTTCTTGAAGAGCTGTAGCCCTTGTGAAGGAATCGCCTCAGAGGAGTTCATGGAGGATTGTCTCCCGTGGAAGGGACCCGTGACTCCACGGTAGAGCAGGGAGGAGTGTGAGGGGTCCTGCTCCTGAGGAGGAAGGAACAGCTAAGACAAGGTGTATGACCTGGTGACACCCCCCATTCACAGTCCCCCTGTGCTGCAGGTGGGGGTTAGAGAAAATCAGCAGTGAAGTTAAGCCCAGGAAGAAGGGAGGGGTGGGTGCAAGGTGTGTAAAGATTTAGGTTTTATTTCTCATGACCCTACCCTGAATCAATTAAATTGGTAAATTGGTGGTGTTCAGATTAAACTGATGTTTCCCAAGCCCAGCCTGTCTTTTGCACGGGGCCATAACTGGTGGTTGTGCCCTTCCTGTCTCCTTTGTCTGGATCCTCTTGAAGCAGAAGTCAAATACCTTGTGAAAATTAGTGGTCAAGTGAGAAGCATTCTGGTTTAATGTTCCACTAACGTTTGTGCAACTTGTCTATTTTTTTTGCTAACTTGAAATGCTGCAGAGATTGGATTTATCTTGTGACTTCCAATCTTTAGCAACACTAAGCTGACTTTCACACTCCCAACCACAGAAAAATAACTCAACACAATTTGGCATTGCAGGGAAAAGGACGGAATTGAGCTAACAAGGGAAGAAACATTCAAATACCGATTCAAGAAAGATGGAAAAAAACAGTATCTAATTATTAATGAGTCAACCAAGGAGGATAGTGGACATTACACTGTGAAGACAAATGGTGGGGTATCAGTCGCTGAACTAATTGTACAAGGTAGGCATAGGTAATATTACAGGACCAGAGAAGCTGAAAAATGAAAACAGGCTGAAGATAACCTTCTCCAGAATAGTCCATAGAGGTAGCACAATCCCCTCATACCAGGGAAAGAGATGACTTAATAAGGGGCATAAGGTTTGATAATAAAGGCCTCAAGGAGACCTTGGACCTGTGTGCTGGGTGTAATAGATGCCCTGGTAATAATAGATGCTTAGCTGTCAGTCCTGTTGAAGTCCTGCATGCTGTGGATTTCCTTTTATATTTCGCTCTTCCACAAACAGCTTGCTCAGCCCTAGCCAGTAAATCCACACCAACTCTTTACTTCCAGAGCTATTTTGAGTTGTTGACGTGTGTATCAATTATTCTAAAAATTCCAGAGAAAAAGCTGGAAGTTTATCAGAGCATTGCGGATCTGACAGTGAAGGCCCGTGACCAGGCAGTCTTCAAGTGTGAAGTTTCTGATGAAAATGTGAAAGGAATCTGGTTGAAAAATGGAAAGGAGGTGGTCCCAGATGAAAGGATAAAGATCTCCCATATTGGCAGGTTAGTCTCCTTTCAGAAAGCAGTAAAGGTGTGGTTATTACATTACAATCCACAGAAACTATTATCTCAGGGGATAGGAATATAAAACTACACTTTGTCCTGAGTCCAGCTAAAAGGAAAAAAGTTAAAAACCTTCTCACGTGCAATTGACATACAGTCACAGACCAGCTTTGGTACGTGTGTAGTCTTTCTTTGTTGGTGTGTTTTGCATGTATGGCATCAGTGGCATATCAGCAGAATTAATTCTCCATTTTCATCAGGATTTCATGTTTTCTTGGTATTCAAACAATCTAGAAAACACATTGTTGCTAACTTTAAAATTAGCAGTAGCATTTAAACAGATTAAGATAGCACATACCTATAAATCCCTTCGGGAAATTAGGGTTTATTTTAACACATACAGTTGTGCAATTCTGTGCTCAAGTTTCTTAGAACTCTTAACTAGTACCAGAAATGAAAACTGAAAAGATTCAGAAGATACATAAGCATTACATGTTAGGTAAAGTCTTCCTTGGTACTCCATTTCTGTATTATTTTGAATTTACAATAATATTGAGATAGAGCATCAATTTTTTTATCTTGTTTTCCCAGGCTTTATTGTAGTCACAATCTGGTCAAATGAAACCAGTGAGCTTGTAATGGTGACAGACTGGAGTAAAGCAGAGAAACTGCTTCCTCTATTCAGGCTAGACTATGCATCTGCTTTGACAAGAAAAATCCATTCATAGACAACGTGCTGATAAGGATTTGCTTGAATACTGAAAGTAGAGCAGTCTATGGACTTGATGTTAGGGCAAGGGGAGAAGAAACAATATTCTAATGTTAATTCTTAATGTTAATTAAACAATATTCTAAATGTTAATATTGTGTAACCTGAACCTTGTCTCTTGAGATAGCCCTGTTTCTCCTGAAGAGGTAAGGTAAGGAAGTGGAATATATTTGTTGACATTTCCAGAATCCATAAGCTAACTATTGAGGATGTAACACCAGATGACGAGGCCGATTATTCCTTCATCCCTCAGGGATTTGCTTACAACCTTTCTGCCAAACTTCAGTTTTTGGGTAAGTTATCTTAGAATATGCAATGGGAATTCCAGAGGGGTTAAAATGATAGCATTAATCACAGTTATACAATATAGACACACTGCTTTTCCCTTCAATTTTGTGTTATTGCTGTTTTCCAGTGTATTGCATTAATCTGTTGATGTATATGCCTTATGAGGTTTTAGTGATGAATAGTTTTAAAATTAATTTGTGGGTGCAGATGCTATGTGAATTATGTTCTCTGATCTTTCTTCTATCACTCTTTCCCCCTGCCTTTTTTCTTTCCTCCACAGAGGTCAAGATTGATTTTGTGCCAAGAGAAGGTAAGAACAGCAGTCATTATTTACATGCAAGTAAACATGTTTTCAATAGCAAAGGAAGCAGCGTGTTTAAATTTTTTATTTAATGTATGAACATTCACCTCTTTTTTTCCATATAGAACACTCAAATTATATTTAAAAATTATTTTCTCTGCTTTTGCTGTAGAACCTCCTAAAATCCACCTTGACTGTCTGGGCCAATCCCCTGACACTATTATTGTGGTGGCTGGGAACAAACTGAGAGTGGATGTTCCCATATCAGGAGACCCAACACCCACTGTCATCTGGCAGAAAGTAAGCAAGGTAATGTGTAAGCTGACACAGTGTATGAGGCAAGTAAGTCACAACAACAGAGAATTTATTTCTCAGATCTTACTTTCACTTACAATTCTTAGTTAAAATTAAAAGGAAAATGAAATTACTTGCTTTTTTTTTTTTAACCTCAAGAAAATTATAATACCTGCAATACAGCTGTTTCCTGGTTTTGTGATAGTTATCCTAAACTGCTCTTTTTCTCAACAGCCCCTGCTTTTCTATTCCAAAAGAAGGTGCTGAGTATATAGGAGTAGACATATGTATATGAAGAGAGTAGTATTCCATACACATTTATAATCTTCCTACCTCAGAGAAAGAAAAACGATGAGTCATCCCCATCACCTTCACCTGATAGGACGGACGTGTTCTAGAGATAACAGCTTCTTTTCTAAGAATTCTACAGTCTGAACTAAATGTTTTCTTAGCAGACCCCTGGAGTAAAACTGTATTTGGTATAATGAAAATAGAGGACACATGCTATTTGCCTTATTGAAGCAATTACAGAACATCAAAGAAAGATTTTAGAAGCTAGACACAAAATGTAAAATGAGCTTCCTTTCTGGCTGTCTCAAAACACCCCCCATCACCACCACCATCTGCAGGCTCTTGAGCTGTAACTAGCACAGAACACAGAAATACTTTGCATATATATTCTACAACATTATTACACTTCCCATAGGTTTAGATAGCAATAGAATATTGCCAATTACATGAATTTCCCCAATCTCACTTCATGATTCTGCTGCATTCTTTGTTCAGCTTAGCATATTTAATAACACTTAGGACTTTTTCTCTGCAATGCAGAAATTGTATGGAATCAAATTAAAAAGCCATTTGTCTCTTTTGGGAACAAGTGTATTGACTATGATACAGAAGTACCTCGGATACAGTGATGATTTGGTATCCTACAGCTCCTATAAAGTGTTATTTTTAAAGCATGAGGTCTCAACATACAACTAAAAGAAGACAGTCTTGATTTGAAGGATGTGTAACGTACTTAGAAATGAAATCCCAAACAAATAGTAGCATGACTTCAGAATACATTGTTTGATGTGTTACAAACCTGACTATATATCTGACTGTTAGAACACATATCAACTTACTAGCCCATTGTTACAGCAAGAAGTAATCCTTATTTTTGTAGTTACACAAGATGAGTAGCTAGTACCACAGGGCACAGACAGATTCACAACCAGTTACAATTCTACTTCAGGAATGTCATGCATCTCTGTTAAGCTGAAAAAAATGTTTTTGCTGACTCACCCTTCCCTTAATTCACTGCAGTTGGATAGATCTATTTCTATTTCTGGTTTTTACTTTTATATCAGTTGATTTCCTTCCCACATCTGCTTGCTGCCTCACCTTGCTCAATGCTTTTCTGACACCTCCATATTCACTCCCCCTAACAAACCTATGGACTCTTCTCCTCTGTCTTGCAGAAGTGGCTGTACTGCTCTGCTCAGAAAGACTTCCTTGATTTTGTGGTTTCTTTCTTACCTAGAAAAGCGACCTTGTTCAAAGCAATGATGATTCCATCTCTCCCTCAGAAAACACCAGTGATTTAAGTACTGATAGTAAGGTAAGATCCTTATTATTTATGCAGACACACAAATACATTTAGTGTTTTTCAGATAAAAGGGCATATTCATAAGGAAATAAAATCAGTAGATATTAAAACCGGTGAAGCAAAGAGCAATCAGACCCAACACCATGCATGCCTCACAATGGAAATTACCAAACAGTTTGAATGGGCACAAGTGGTGAGTAATTTTAGACTAGGATGCTGGTTGAGGAAATCCTTCTAATCACCATTACCTGGGGGCTGGATTTCAAGGAATCAAAGCAGTTATCTCAACACTTAAATATATTTGTGAATATTGATTTCCCCCCCCACCACCTGTAAGCTTCAATAATAACTAGAGAAAAAATAGGACAAGATCTTAGAGAACACAGTGAAAGATGACAGTGGGTCAAGAGGGTGGATAAAACAGTGAAAGAGGATTAATTTTCCAACAAGTTTTTGTCATAAATAACTTATTTGAATACAGTCAAAAATACATTTTTTATGCAACAATAAACCTTTCTCAGGGTTAAGATTCTGCTGTACTATTCACTGTTCAGGCACATGCTTTATAATTTTTCCTGTTCTAAGTCTAAAGATGTGTGGATGCAAGGAAGAAAGTGTTATAAATGTACAGCAAAGTTGTGGTCATTATGTTGAGACCTCAGCTCAGAGAAGAATAGAAAGCCCATATGACACTGAGTGACAGAAATCACAGTGATGCCATTAAGAGTTATAAGAAACTAGGTAAATTTTTTTAGAGGGGAAATTGTTCAAATCCATGTCATGTCATGCCAAATGTAGACACTGTTGATGAGGAATGTTTGCCCAAACATTTGAATTTTCAAACCTTCTAAGTTTACACAGTATCCAACTGTTACCCATGAAACTCTTACATTGATACCAGCAGCTATCCAAAGTAGGAATTTGTGGAAATACTTAGCAACTTCTTTGAAATTTAATATTCACTGCTAGTTTTACATACCCAGTTAACAACCTGCAGACTTTTAGAACCAATTTTCCCAAGTTTTATTTGTGTGAGCCACTTAGTCTATATTTTCTCTCTTCTACATACAGATAGACCTTGAATAATCTGACTGCTTTTCAATAATTTTCACAATATTCAATGATTTTGAGCTTTTCACCAACTTGAATACAGGCTCATCAGGCTGTCCCTGGCACAACTTAGAATGACTTTATCTGTTACTTTCACTGCCCACAGCTTCTGTTTGAATCTGAAGGCAGAGTGCGTGTGGAGAAGCATGAAGACCACTGTGTCTTCATCATTGAAGGAGCAGAAAAAGAGGATGAGGGAGTATACAGAGTTACAGTTAAAAATCCAGTGGGAGAAGATAAGGCTGATATCACAGTCAAAGTTATTGGTAAGTGAAGGAAGGAAACAACCAGAGCATGAAAGCACCTTGAGGTCACTGAAACTCTCCCTTCTCTCAAACTAAGGCAAGTTCTGACTTTAGGTTTAGAAAAACAGAAAAGGATCATAAAGGCAGGTGTACTATCAACCACAAAATTTGGCAGAAGTATTTTTCACAGGTAGTTGCCTTCTGTGTGAAAAGGTAAGAGGACAACTCCCAGTAGGAATCCATGTATTTCCTTTTTATTTATTTCCAGTTTCAGGTGATCCTGTCATTTTATAGATGGCATTCTCCTCTGAAGTATATGCTTCATGCTTCTCTGAGATAAGAAAAACTCATTGTGGTTTATGTATTTAATCAAATTTTATAATTAGTAAGTGGCTAATGGAATTCTTTTGAGTCAGTAATTTTTAAAAAATTTTTCATAGTGTTTGAATTCTTTATACACTGCCAGGGATGATGAAATGTCAGATTATAAGCAAACTTAGAAAAAAAGAGAAAATTACTTTCACCTATTAAAATTAAAATTTAGGATTAATCCAAGCAGTGAATTCTAAGTCTCTTTTCAACTTTTATAAATCCTAAATCAGGATATTTTACTACAAATATATCCAAAATAACAAAAATATCTGAGACATGCAGCCATTGCATTCTATATAAAGTTTATTGTAGAGAAAATAGGACACCCTAGAATAAGCTGCCTCTTACAGAACAGAGTTACTTTGTAACCTTACATTTTTGCAAGACTTTGATTATTTCCATGAAGAACAAGAGCTGAATAATTGGTGGTATTTAAAGGAAAACTAACCTAACATAGAAGCATCAAAGAGCAAGGCTGACTTTAGACTAAGATAATACAGACTGTACCTACTATTGTTATCAAAGTTGTATCAATACCATATGGAAAAAACATTGAAGAAAAATGTTTAATGGACCTGTATAGAGGAATTGAAACAGTCACAACTCTCATTGATTTGCACACTTTCTTCAGATGTTCCTGACCCTCCAGAAGCTCCCAAAATCAGTAACATTGGAGAAGATTACTGTACTGTGCAGTGGCAACCGCCTAAATATGATGGTGGGCAACCAGTACTTGGTAAGAAGTGCTACAATATGAAATTCCCAGCAGCCTTGCCTTCATTTTTTGCTGCTCCTTTAAAATGGCACAGAGGGATTCTCTGTTTACATACTCTAGGAAGGCTGACCCCGAGAAACTGATACATCAAAACTTTCAAACTGGTTTAGATTCTGGCCCTCCAATTTTAGGTAGAGAGTGCCCCCTACCCGTGATAGTTAAATCACAGAAATATTTCACTAACGGCAAAGTGTAAGTGATACCAAAAATAGTTAAAGCTAAGCATTCTCATTCAAGACTGAAATTTTAGGTCAGTATAGAGGCCTTTGGACTTAGCCAGGAATCCCGAAACAGATCTGTGGTCATCTCAGTCATCAGCTCTAGTCATCTGCCATCTCCAGCAATACTTGCTTCTTTTAGAAAAGTTCGTAATTCTATGGCATGTGCAACCACACACCACAGGTCACATAACACTTTTCAATTTTTTCAACACTTTTCACTTTTAGTTACTTTAGTATCTGTACTGAAAACTAGAGGTCAAAGTTCTCATGCAATACAGGAAAGGAGCAGAAGTGATCAGTAACATCACCATAGTGTTATAAGTTGCTTTGCATTCTTATCTGTCTTCATATTGTTACAGCTGGCATTGTAGGCAGTCTACTACAGTCTCTATTAGCTATATCCAACAGGTAGAGAAAAGAAGTTTACACCCCATCTTTAATGTTACACAAACATTTCATGAGATGTCATGTACTTTTTATATTATCAAAGCAGTAACTTTTATCTATCCTACATTCCATGCATTTGCATAAATAATCTGCTTCACCAAAGGTCACCAACAGTACTGGTATTGTCTTTTTACCCCCTTTTTACATTGTGGGTTTTTTGGTTGGTTGGTTGTCGTTTTTTTGGTTTGGTTTTTTTGTGTGTGTTTGGTTGGTTGGTTTGGGTTTTTTTTAATTGCAATTCTGGTGTGCCACAGTGAAGAAGTATCCCAGTTCTGACAGGAAACTGCATATCTAAAGTGTCAGTAAAACAGAAACCAAGTTGCTGAAACTTCTCTTGGTCCAACAGACCCTGGTGAAGAGAGCAAAAAAGCAGGAACATGTCAAAGGAACCATAGGTTCTTTACTTGACAGCATTTCACCCTGTTCAAAGCTACTGAAAACAGGCATACCCGGAGTAATATACATTAGAAGTGATGTTGCAGCCTGTCAGCTGAAAGGTACTTCCACCACTCACTTCCCAAAACATTGTGTAGACTCCCCTGGCTGCTCTTGCAATTTGATGTAGACAAGAAAGTCTCCTGGTGCAGGATGACCCATCAAACATACCTGCTGTTCTTCCCCTCCGTTTAGATGCTGTAAATGTGAATCGTTCTTCCCAGGTATAGCAAAGGCAGAGCCGCAAGTTTGGTAGCCACGACCTTTGTGAGCTGTGGGGACAGAATCACTGACCACACAGCTCAAGTCATAAGCCTTTGCAATGTGTTTGCTGTAGACTTAGAACTACTGTAGCTGACCAGTTACAGACATATTCTCTGTAGACTATGAGTAGGAACAGACATGAAATACATAGAAATACATGTTATGTGTACATCACTATTCAGTGTATTTTCCAATTATTGACTCCATAGCTAAAAGATGAATAACTGTCAAAACAAAATCTGCTTAAAAGAAGTCAACAAGCATCACATGCAGGCACATGATCTGCAATGCAGGAGAAGCAGCATCCTCCATGTTAAGGATCAAGAATCACATATTCTGTTCCCAGTTTTGGGGAATGAGAAGTTTATCTTTTGAACTGATAACCGCCTGACTTAATCATGCTGAAAACCAGCATGGTAGCGTGGAAAAGGCTGTGGGTGTTGAGAGGGCAAGGGAGATGTACTAAAACCCTGGATTCTGGGTGTACAGACTACATCTAAGCTATTCTACAGATTTGTTCTGCAGTGCATCCAGCTGTCCTGGTCCTCTGTCATCACAGAGGTTCCCTTTCCTTCCCAGTGAAATCAGAGCAAAAAACACTGGTGCTTGTCCATGACTTACTCCACTGCAGGACTGAAGCAGTGCTAGGGTCTGTACTGTCTGGGAAGCACTCCACCATTAGCAATGAACACGGAGATCCAACAGCAGTCCTGTGATGAATCATTAAAAAAAGCAAGCAAAGGGCAGTGTCAAACTCTTCTGCCAACTTCTTTTTGCATTGTGATTTGTGCTGTTAGTTAAGATTGGTGAATTGCAGTAGAATATAAGAAATTAATTTTTTAGCTCTGTCTCATCTTACACATTTCAAGGCAATTTCTCCTTCACTGAAAGGGCTTTCTGTTGAACTGCTGTGCCTCAGATCTTTCTCTGCTATTAGGCATGAATGGCCACATTAAAACTAGGTCTGACAGTACCTGGATTTTGCATACATCTAAATACCTCAATAGTAGTATATAGCATTCAAAGTGTGCTAAAAGCCTAATACCAGACTTGGACAAATCTAAATAATTTCTAACTTCTGCAGAGTATAATTGTCCAGGTAAGAACATCAGATAGAAAGTAACACAAAAGGAAACTG
Organism: Megaceryle maxima; assembly: GCA_024605025.1. NCBI lineage: Eukaryota > Metazoa > Chordata > Aves > Coraciiformes > Cerylidae > Megaceryle > Megaceryle maxima. The sequence goes on from JANHGN010016022.1 coordinate 67,860, forward strand.
GAGGAAAATACCAAGGCTTCACACAATTCAGTCATATGCAATAGTTCTGAATCATGTTTGGCTCTTGTGCCATTGGGGAGGGGTGTAGGTGATTTTCTTTTTTTTCTGCATGTGTGAGAATAATTTGCAGTTCTTTCACATCATAAGGGCTATCCTTTTCAGGCTATATCTTAGAGAGAAAGAAGAAGAAGAGCTATCGATGGATGAGACTGAACTTTGACCTTTTAAAAGAGCTAACCTATGAAGCCAAGCGAATGATTGAAGGAGTCGTTTATGAGATGCGGATTTATGCTGTGAATTCTATTGGCATGTCCCGGCCGAGCCCTGCCTCACAGCCCTTCATGCCAATTGGTGAGTTTTAACATGCTGTATGATTTCTTGGACAAAACCAAGACAGGATAATTTTCACCTCTTCAACTACCTTTACACCTGAAAAAATGTTTTAGGAAAGAGGCTATCAAGTGTCTCTATAGTCTATATTTAATCAACCTTTTCCATTGTAATCTTCCTCACATCTCTCGTTCCCCTTCCTAAGAAGCACAGAGGTTCCAGTTTCATGAAATTGCTGATGAATTTTTAGTTGTTATAATTAGAAGTGTAAGAGTCAAGCTGGATCTGGAAAGGAGGAGAACTAATTGACAGAAATTTCCCTGTACCTCTCAGCTTCCCCTCTTCCCTTATGGGTGTAAATATCACAGTATCCCACCCAGTACTCTCTTAATCCTGACCCTCTCCACAGCTAAAAGGATAGGTGATTAAGATAATATTTGAGGAACGGTTTTCTATAAATAAACCTTCCCAACACAGCAGCACAGGGTCTCCTGCAGTCCCTGAGCAAGAAGCAAACTAAAGGAGTCTTCGGGAAGCCTGCCTGCTAAGAGCTTTAGAAAGAAGACACACAAAAATACAAATAACTGGAGATTAAAATGACTAGAGTTGCTGAATCTACAAACATCAGCAAAGGGGGACAGCCTGCTGAAGGAGATAAAGTAAAAGCAGATGATGCAGTGACGGGGTCAGAAGGAAAGGGTGGACTGGAAGAAGGGTCTCTTAATTCTGGATTTCAGACACACTACAGCTGGTCTGCAAAAAAAGGCAGCAAACGAAAACCATCCAGCGGAGCTACAGGAAAAAAAGGTCCAAAATTTTCATGGGATAGGCAGAGTTTTACTTGATTAAGGATAAAGTTCACACTTAACTGCTTCAAGAGAAGAGGCTTGGGGCTTTGATCGTGTACTGTGTGGTTGTATATGCTCCCAACTGCCTTTGCCCTCCTGTGTGCTGTTCACAGTCCTTGCTGCCAGCTACAGAAAGGAAACTGGGTAGCATTTTTCCTTAAATAACTTTGGGAATTAAGATCAATTTCAATCCGTTGCACAATTTATAAACCTGCATTTAAACTTACTTTATATATGAAATGCTTCTAATATGTAAAATCTGCTATGTATATTCAAAAGATGTTCAGTTTCTTTTATATATACACAGGGTATGCCAAACATACATGCTTTAACATGATTGTTTTTATGACATGTATACTAAATTTTACGTTCCAGCACTCTAAATATTATTTTGAAAAAGTGATCTGTTTGCTTTTTGGAATCAGTGATTTCACATTTTGTGTGCATTTGAGATTTTCCAGTTAAGGCTTTTCTTGATTGGTTTTTAGTTAGTGGATAACAGTCATGCTTAAGACAACTACATTTAGCTAGTCATCCTTCTTGAACTATGGATTTAAAAAAAGCCATGACACTACTGTTCTGGAAAGATAAGAAATAGCTGTATCTAATGGAAGTGGAATTTTTTCAGCCTCCAAACATTTTTCTAAGGCATGTCCCTATTACAATAATGTTCAGATCAGAACTACTATTTTTGTGAACATGTAGTCATAACTTTTGGTCACTTCCTTAACTGTTAGAAGAAAATGAGTGAGGTCAAATTTAGCCACTGATTAATTTGATGCTCTGACTGAATTGTGTCTAATTACAGTGACGATGTAAGTGCAGCATAGAAATTGTATGCATTTTTATTATAAACTTTTCTGCAGACTTCTGCCAACAATTTGACACCCTTCTACAACTCTTTGTTTTTTTCATTGGCTTCCACTTATAAGGGAGTATATGTGAATAGGAGCTACTACCTTAACCTCTTGTTTCCCTGACTCATAGGAAACTTATGCTGCACTTTTTATTGAATGAAATATTAAGTGTTACATTCTGCAACTGAGCCTCAGATAAATTTATTTTATTAAAACAGATAGTGATGTATAATTCAGCTGCTAATAACTCTGACTTTGAATTCTCACAGTTGTATTGCTGTTACTCAGAATTTACTTCTATGTTATCTCCTTACAGCTCCTCCAAGTGAACCAACCAACTTTACAGTGGAAGATGTTTCTGACAGCACTGTTGCCTTGAAGTGGAGACCCCCTGAGCGGATTGGAGCTGGGGGATTAGATGGTTATATTGTGGAATACTGCAAAGATGGATGTAAGTAAGCATGAGTACTAGGTAGCAGCAACTGAACATTATCAAAGTACTACAATTACAACTGCTTCACTGCAATATCTCAATAAATTAGCCATATCCAGTATCATTAAATTTGAACTCTAGTTTGTGACTAACATCCTTGCCAACCATCACCAGACTTACTCACAACATGACTGTAAAAATGGGAAAGTTACATCAACCATAGCATCATCTTCACAATCATCAAAAACTTAAATGCAGAAAAGTACTAGAAAAATCCAAGTGCTGTTCTGTAGTCACTACTGTACTTTTGTAGCATTCACACATTGTGTACTCCTTAAAACCAATATAACACAGCAACTGTAAGAATATCAGTCAAAACTTTCAAGTAACTCATTTAATATTACTGGTCTGATAATAACAAGTATAACTGCACTGTATCTACAAGACTCAATTTACTGTAATGCTACAATGTAATATTTTTGTCATTAAAAAATCAAATAACAAATTTAGTCACTACAGTCATGATTTTTTTCCAGATGCTAAGCTCAAGTGCCCTATAACCTAAACTAGGGTTTTTACAGGGTATAATTTATCCAGAAATAATTTATAGTCTTCAATGACATACCATCATGGAATTGCCAGAACCCCCATGTCATTATCATAGCAGAATGATTTGCAGCCATACTTCTGTGTCATTAGAATAACTGAGGGAATCCTAAGAATTCTGTTTCACAGTGTCAGTGGAGAAGTTTATTATCAATTCCAACATTTATGTTGTCCATTACTGTTTTCAGCCTATGTGGCTGTCACTAATCTGTTTGGACACCCATAGGAGGTACACTTATTTAAAGAAAAAATTAAATCAAGGTTTCATTTTCTTGCTAAAAATACTTCCAAAATTCTCTCCTCTCCCTGCTTTTGCTAATCAAAATAAGTGTAGAGAAGCCCCACAGCTCTAAGCTGTTAAACAGAATGCCAGAGGAACTACCCAAAGACGTTTCCTTTAAGCATAGATATTTTGAATGAAGTGTGTACATTCCCTAACTCTGTGTGTAAACATCCTATAGATCCAGAGTTCTTTTTCCAGCCTACTTTATTATGTTTTAAGTGTGGTATGTCACAATAAATTCATTTTACACCATTACAAATTTACTTCCAATTGTCCAAAAGGCATCAGTTTGGAAAAATAATCCATTACTACAACATGCAAATCTTTTTCTTGCAGCTACAGAATGGATTCCAGCTCTTCCTGGCTTAACTGAGCGCACATCTGCACTGATTAAAGACCTGGTCACAGGGGACAAACTTCATTTCCGAATAAAGGCCATAAACTTGGCTGGTGAGAGTGAAGCAGCGATCATCAAAGAGCCTGTCACTGTTCAAGAGATCCTGCGTGAGTATCTAGACTGAATAAATCTTACTGATCTATTTCCCCTGGTCAAAATTCTGCCTCTTTCTGAGAATAACACCCAAACAGCTCTTCCGCTTGGAGTAGGTGCCACCCAATATGTTCTGATTCTGAGAACATTACTATGCTGTCCAGGTTTTATATTTCTAAGGCATAGCTCTTAAAACAAAATCCTACTTCCTACTTTCAAAATATGGTCATTCCCCACCCTGTAATGGCACTGTCAGCATTTAAGAAACATATTTTTTAATACTTGGCACTCCGATGGAAAACCTGCTACATTACTGCAAAGTGACCATGTTGGCTACAGCAAGAGATCTATTTAAATAAAAGCAGTTATCTGTACTTGATTGCCCTCAGTTATTAATTAACACTGTGCCTATCACCCAAGAGCAGTAGATTATAATTCATTTGACTGTTGTGCAAAAGATATCAAGAGCTGCTAATAGTGGATTCCTCAACCTTGACTCACACAAAGTGTCTGCCAGGGTCTCAGTGGCAGTTAAATGACTCAGTGTAAATGAAACCAAGTTGTAATGCATCTCAAAAACAAATGGACGTGAAGACAGATATTCCAACTGTATGTTAAGAAATTCTCTCTGTAAATGACTAGAAAAAGAATAAGGAACACATGGAGAACACAGAAAGCTTTCCAGTGAGGCAGAGGAAAGCAGGGACTTAGATGAAAAAGATGCACTAAGATCCTGGTTTTTATTAGTGAAAAGAGACTCCACTCCTTCCACCTCAAAGAGGTATAACTGAATGACTGCAGAAAGGTAATCTATTGATGACTCTAGTTTATGATAATCCAGTCCATAAATACCTCCAAATGGCAATTTAGCAGGGGCTGCAGTATCAGTATAGCATAGATTAATCATAGTCCATAATCACTCTTTTACTCCAGTATACCCTTTGTCCTATCCCTTGTACTGAACTGATAAACTTCTCCAAAGAAACAACGTCCACATAGAAGGCTCACGTCCAACAGAAGTTACCCAAATCTAGCATGTCAAAACCAAATCACTGGAACCTTCTGAGTTGTAAATTTCTGAGATTTGCTACTAAACTTATATTCAGTAACTTTCATCAAATACATTTGACTACTTGGAGAGCTGACTGCTCCTTAACTGTATAAACAGTGTCTGCCCAATTTTCTTATGCTTATAAGTATCCAAGCTTCTCCTCCTTGGTCCTTTTTTCTCATGTGTGCTGTAAGTAATACTTCAAATTATCAAGAGCTTTGCATTTAATTTAGTACTAATGCTTAACTTTGTATTAATGCTTAACTGCAGAGCGTCCCAAAATCTGGTTGCCACGCCATCTCAGACAGACTCTGGTGAAGAAAGTGGGTGAGACAATCAATATTGTGATCCCTTTTCAGGTATGTCTTGTCTTCTGTTTTGTCATGGTTATTTATCATTACTTAAAGTAGTTTCCTTTACACAAGTTCCCAAGTTCTACTTGAGCAGTATTACATATAAGTATGGCTGATGATTTAAAAAAACCTCTCAAACATTAAAGAAAGAAGAATAAAAAAGTAAAAATCACTCTTCCTTCCATCATAGCTTTTTTACAGTCAGCTTCTTCCATAATCCCTCCCTTTGGTGAAGAAGAAACAGTAAGTGCTGTAAGTGCAAGCCTATAGAGACCCTTGGATGTATCTTAGAGTACATAAAAAGTGTAAGAATTCAACCAACTAGTCTTCTGGAGATAAGGTACATGATGTTATTGGGAAACTTCCTGGCCAAAAGTGTGTTTGCTCACTTCTGAGAGGCTGAGCACAAAATTTAGGAGTTTGTACAGAAACAGAATATCACAGATTAGCCCTATACAGAATCTATGTGTATACAAATAATAGTTTGGGCATTACTGTTGTCATATTGATGATGGGAGTGAGATGTTTGCCTGCCAGAGCCCAAGGGTTTCTCTGAGCAGTTTTGCAGTCTAAGGCGTTTCTGAGAGTCCTGTCTCAGGGCCCCAGCATTTGTGTCTATCTCAGAGTGGGGCTCCTGCTGAAGTAGTAGTTGCCCATTTCAGAGTCTGGTTAAGGACTTACACTAAGATAGTTTAAAAGTTAAACAGCGAGGTTTGATTTAGTAAAGTGACAGGTTCAGAATTGCCTTTGATAAATGCACTGACTGCAAAAGGGTAATTGAGCTCAAGTAAAGAATTCCCCAGTAACATCCAACACAGTCAGAGGCTCAAGCCTAAGTTACTATGCTGATACATAGTAGAAATAAAAGGTATTCTGTATACTGAAGCCTTGATTCTTACCAAGAAGGCATCCCTGTCTTGGGTAGGGGAATAGGAACACAGACTGTCGACCGTCTCTGCTAGACTTTTCAGTCTTCTCCCCCACAACAGGTGTATTCCCTTTGTGATTTTTATATCCTAATTCTGTCTGTCCCTGCCTTCTACATGACGTTTAGCATGATTTGTGTGGAGAGTTGAGTAACACAGTCATTTATGTTTAGCAAGCACTCCTTTAGGCTCATCACCATACTCAGGGGTGTAAACTTTAATATTAATTTTGCTGTTAATTAGGCAAGGGTCTCCACTCGGACACCCTGTCCTTCAAGATTTGGTTTTGCCTGGTGGTTTAGCCTAAACAGGGCTGTCTTATCTTCACGAGACTCCCTCCTTCAGCCATTTTGGCTGCCAGCTTAGCGGATCTCCAGCCCTAGAGATAGCACAAGAATCTCATGGTCATAAACATCTCAACCTTTCTCACAAAGTGCACTAAATTAGCTGTATTTCTATCTCATGGCAGGCTAGGCTATTATGCCACAACTGTACATGAGCTCAAGATGTAAAACCCACAGCATGTCAAGGCTAGTGAAGAGTGCGTGTGTGTAACTACACATGCTGCTACAGCATGCACAGAATTGCTGAAATATGACCTAACCAGCTACCCTGTCTCAACATTTTCTACAGCTGTATAAGCAACTATAATGACTATTCATAAAGCACTGTATGCATTTTTTCAGATACGAGACTATAATAACAATACAGTGCAAGAATTATTGTGTGAAAGGAAAAGGTTTTCCCACTGACATGTAGGAAAAGAAATAGTAAACTGTAGATTCTGTTTCTGACAGATATCCTCAGTAACAATAGATATTTAATCTAGTCCTTATTTATAATTTGAAGAAACTAAAATTTCTCTGCTCTCCAGGGTTAACAGTGATTACATTTTCATCAAGGTCATTACTGAAGAGTTTTGTAATTCGCTTGTATAAAATGCTAGAGATAAGCAAAACATTTTTTTTTTTCATCAAGGGAGACATATATCCACACATTAGCTTTGTTCTTATTTGGGCAGTACCAGCGGGTATGGGGGGGTGGAATCTACAGGAGCAAAATCTACATAAAATAAAATATACATGTCTTTTGCCCTGTGGATACTGGGTTACGTGAAAAGTTGCTTTTTCACAAAGATATATCTAGTCAGTAAACAGTTGTGAACCAATACGAGGAGTAACTGCCTTGAATTGCATGCTTGTGCTACTTCAACAGAATTACCCACATTTTTCTTTCACTTTTTTTATCTCCAAACTTGCTAAAATGGCCCCTCACTGAGGTCTAGCCACATGCAAAATTCAAGACTTTACATCTGATATTTGAGTTACGTAAGTCTTAAATAAAATAACCATATATTTTTGTTGCTTTGTTGTCTGAGGTGAAGAAAATTTGCACAAAAATTGACAAGCCATCCCATAAGCAGAGGAACCGATAAAATGTGGCATTTTATAGATTTGTGCCTTATGTCCTCTACATCACCATCTTATCAGCGCAACAGCACAACTCTTCTGCTGAGAGCAGCCTCACTGCAACATCCCCACAGATTTACCAGTTCTCTGCTGGACTCCCTAGGTAGTGTTCACTGACATGGCCTCAGTTCTCCGGACTGGAGAGAGTACATGTAGCAACTAATGGAGGGCTTCATTTATCCTGCCTGGTCACTCAGCTGTTGCCAAACAAAACCAATGAAGGTCTAGTCTTCCCTGACTTTCCCTCCATGGGGACACTAACTGAGGTTTTGGTATTTCATCCTGTCACCAGTTTTCACTGAACTGTACTACAGTAATCTTAGAGATTTCCAGTGCACTATCAAATTTAGCTGAAATGAACCAATTGAAAAGTTATTTGAGTAGCAGACTGACAGACAAATCAGGTGTTGGTACAAACAATTGTCTTACCTAAAAGGTTAGACTCACAAACAATGCTAAAATCTACCCATCGACCCCAAATTTTAGCATGAGAACAAAGCCAGAGGATTTTAATTCAAGAGGTATTTTTGGAATGTATTGGATTTGTAATAGTATTGAATTGCAGATACAATTCTTAATCCTGCAAAAGCTATTTAGAATATGCAAAACTGAGGATCCCTCAAAAAAAGCAAAGCAAAAAGAACATTTCCCTTTCCATTTTGAAAAAGCTTAAATCACTCACCATTCCTGTTGGGGAAAAAACTCTGAATAGCTATGATTACAATATTCAAATTACAAAAAGGATATAGGAGAAAATGCATAAGTAGTAGAATTACTGTGAACCCTGAGCTAGGAAATGCAAGCAGGCAGAATAAAGTTTCAGCATCACCTACTACTCAGTTTCTGTGCAACCCTCACAGTGATTTCTGTGGTCACTGCTGTGTTAACACTGAATTCTATTAAATACCATGTCAAAGTATCTTGGGCTAAATGCTATTTGCAAATCTATTAAAATCTTCAGATGTAAGTGTACAGAAAAGTACAAGATTATTCCTAACCCTTTTTCTGTTGAATGCATTGAGCAGGTGGGACATTCTGCTAAAAGGAAGGGAATCAACACATTTCTTGTTTCAAAATTAACTTCACAAGTACCTGACTGAAGGGATATTATGTGCTGTTAGTGGGTAAAATTCACAGTATTCCTGAGCAGTCTTTTTGCCCATCATATATATGTGAATCTAAACATCTCAAAGCATTTTAATGCATTCTTTCCTGGCAATAAACTTCCTGAAGTTTCTCTGGTGTGCTGTTTACCCGCTCTGTCACTCACTGTTCTCTCTCAGGTTACCTATTACACGTTCCAGAAATCCAATCCTCCAAGATGTGCATTAGGAACATGCTTTCTATCTGTTCATGCTTTTCACAGCCTATAAATATAAGAGTATATGAAAACCAACACTTGGAAGACTTCCAGTCTTTCACTGGCACTCATAGCACCTCAAAAAAGGAGGTGCTGTGAGTGAACACATCTGACCAACCATACTAGAACACCAACAGTAGCAAAGCCTGATTTATATTCAAGATATTTCTTATGGTAAAGATAATGGACTGGTTTCTCATGCCCATTTTTGCCAAGATATTTAGGGCCAGATTCATGACATTACTCAATCCATCAAGAACTATTAAATCTTGCAATCAGTCTGAAAACCTAGCCAAGTATTTGTCTTGACAAATGAGGAATGTAAATAAAATTTCCATATAATTATACCATTTTAAGTAGATGGGGTTTATTTTGAAAACATTTCCCTAGCTAAAATGTTAAAGTGGAATCCTCATACTGTTACAAAATACAGACGTGTAGAAAGTAAAACAGTCAGTTCTTGTCATGTCAAGTTCACCAATAATCAGACATGGATAAGGAGAAAAACAAAACAAAACAAAACCCACATCCTTTTACTTGTTCAAGACTTTCTACCATACCTTCCAGCTGGAGAAGGGAAGCCATGTCTTCCTCTAAAAGGTTTTTTGCAAAAGTTCTATAAAATGAGACCAGGGTGAAGGTGCACTAGAACTGGACAAACTAATCTTTTATCTAATACTTCGGAGCTAAAGGCCTGAGGTGACTTGGTAGAAGGCAGCATGAAAATCAGTTACCAGATGGGGAAAAATTGAAGATCCAAACCCATTGCTCATTCAAGTTTTATTACCAACCTTAATGTATAGTCATTTACAATATTTTTGATCATTTGGATGCCAGAGAAAAGAGCATCTATTAAAGAACAGAAATGTCTAGGTGTTTTAGAAGTCCTTTAAGTGTAATTTTTGACAGATCTTGGCCTGACTCATATAAAAGATTTTTTTTCCTAATACCACAGAAAAATAAAATGGTGCTGCACAGAGTTTGAGAAAATACCAGACAAACCTGTAACAAAGGCACAGCAAAGCCCAAAGACTTATTTTTATTCTGTCTACCTTTAGGCACCTAAACCAAGAGTCTGAGTATCCTAATCTCTGTTCATAGCCTAAGAAAAAAGACACAGTCTCACAGAGTGTGTTCCAGACACACAATGAATGGAGGAGCCTTCCAGAAGGGGTTTCTCTGCTGTTCACTGGAGGCCAAGGGCAGTGTATGTCCTAATTTCAGTGCCATAGACATCAGTTCTGGGGCAGCCTAAGCAGATCCAACTGCTGGCTTGGGTGGTCTCTCCTACCCACCCATTTGAGCTACTCCTGGTATTCATCTAGTCCTGTGCTGCCCTGTTTCACTATGGTAATCTGTCAGAAAAGTAAAAAAACCTTACAGTTATTTTCTGCTAGATTGCCTATAAATGCAGTTAATAAATATGATGTGGGCCTTCTCTGTTTACTTGGGATACTTGGCTTGGAGCCATAGTGTAAGTAATACTCAGACAATATTTGAAGAACTAAGTATTATCTACCAGTTTTCCTGGAAATGGCTGAGTGACAGCGATGTAAACCACAGATATCTTGATTGATTTCACAACATCATCTTCCATGGGTGTAGCAACACTGTCCAGGTTGACGCTCACCAAAAAAATTTTTGCAGTGCAGAAAGAATTATACAGTAAGTTTCACATCCCAAGACATCAAGATTGTAACATTTTTTAGAAAGATCTTTAAAATGCCTTGGGATAGAAAAGTAATTGTTTTAAGAAAGGGGGGGGGGAATAATAAACTCCTGAGCTATTAAAAACTTCTGTTACTTACTAGTAATCAGAGTCAGCCAGATCAACTGTTGGCTTCAGAGATGCCTGGTAAAGAGTACCAGATCAGCACAAATATATTTTTCTGCCTTTGTTCTCAATATAATTTTAGTTTCTAACTGTAACTAATTGGCATCCTCAGGGCACGATGCCACTAAACCACACCGATGGGAGCAAATATTTGTCTGCAAGAAAACAGGAACTGGGAAGTATTTAGAGAGTTTACTATCTCAACTCTGCATATTAAGTTTAGACTTTTTAGCCTTACAGAGCACTGAAAAAAAATGAAAAATGGAAATCTATTGTAGCCTAAAAAAAAAATTATTTTTTTTTTCTCTTCAGGGTAAACCAAGACCCAAAATCATCTGGACGAAGGATGGTCAAACTCTAGACTCCAAAGATGTTGGAATTAGGAACAGCAACGCAGATACAATTCTTTTCATTAGAAAGGCAGAACTTCATCACTCAGGAGCATATGAAGTCACTCTTCAGATAGAAAACATGACTGATAAAGTTGCAATAACAATGCAAATCATAGGTAAGAAACAGAAGACAACAAACTTAAGCATATCATACAAGACGAAATAGTAGCCATACTGAGACAATCCGAAGATCTACCTAC
>JANHGN010016023.1:0-25503 GCA_024605025.1 Megaceryle maxima
GGGACGGCGAGGCGGGCTGCGGGCCGAGGCCGGGCGGGGGTGTGGGGGAGGCCGTCGGGGCCAGGGGGCGGCCCCGGCCGTCGGGGGAGGGCGCGGGGCGGCGGCGGGCAGGCGTGGTGGCCTCGTCCGCTCGAAGCTGAGCCCCGGCTGCTCGCTGCCGGAGGTCGGGGCTGCCGGGCCCTCCGCTCCCGGGACTCTGCCGTGGGTGGAAGTCTCGAGGGTGGCAGTGGCAGCAGCCCCCCGGGCCCCGGCCCGTGTGGGTTCGGATGCTATTAAGAGCTTGAAAAGGGGGAAAAACCCTTCTGCCTGGGGAACGGGGGGCGTGCGCGGGGCGAGCGAGAGGCAGCAGCAGTGGGGATTTGTTTCACCTTCTTTTTGGGATGTGGAGGTGATGGGCGAGTAGGATGTTTGATTATGGTGGTTTTTCCTATGTTTTTTTATCCCGTGAGATTGAACTGGTCACCTCTCTTAGATCTCGAGACTGGAGTAAACTTGAGAAGGTGCAGGTTCTGTTTACTTGCTTCCTGACTGGCAGTAGGAATTTCTTCTTTTCTTGCTGCTGTTCTCTTACAGGTGTTTCTTCTAAACTGAAATTTATGAAAAGCTGTCATTGACTCCTTATGTTCTGTCTTTCACAAGTCCTGTGTCTGGTGGGTTTACCTGTTCGTTGCTGGCTTGTTTGCTAATAAGTCTGACATTTGTTTTATTACTTCTTTCCTTATCTCCTTTTTTCTTATTGAGCTTTTGGTTTTAGAAATGGGTGGATTGACAGCTGCTGCTTAGTCTGAACTCTCAGTATTCTTTCAGCTGCAATGCGAGGGACCAGTGAGTTTTCTAATAGGTTAATGGTTTGCCTTGGGAAGGATGAAGTACACGGCTCCAGGCAGGTACCTCTCAAAGGTGCTTGTCCCATCAGATGCTGATAGACACTTGTTTGAGCATTTAATTTTTTTTTTTTTAATGGTAACTTGAATTTAATTTGTCCTTTAGTTGCTCTTTGCAACATTGTAGCATCTCTTACCACTTGATGTTAAAGTGACGTTTGAACTCTTATTTCCAAGAATGAATTATTCTTAAGTAAAAGTGTGAGAAATTCAGTTTGTTGCTCTTCAGTGTGTATGCTTGAGAAATTTGAGTTCAGGTATTTTTGTTTCACTTCTCAAGTACTGATTTCTGACCTTTGCAACTGAATTTTCATGTTGATTTATAGCTTAGATTAAATACTTGTTGTGTTTCAAAGAGTGGCCCTTTTATGGTTCTTGCTTTTCTCAAACTTTGGATCGCTCTGTGTGAATGGTGTGTTGGGTTTGTAGGGTTTTTTGTTGGTTTGTTGGGGAATTTTTTGTTGGGTTTTTTAAGTTAGTGTGTATAGCCAGACAAATTTGAGTGGTACCAAAATCCAAAAGGGGAAACCTGTTAAGGCATTAAAAAGAAAATGCTTGTGTGCTTGATGCTCAGTAAAGAAGTTCTTGGATTGAGTATACGCTGATGTGACCTAAAGTTCCTGCTCTGCAGTTGAGAGATACTTCAGTTTGTTTCTTTTAGAAGGCCCAGTTACAGCTGGTTCGGTCCTTATCTTGTTTTGGCTCTGTGAACTTTGGTAGGACATGCTTTTATTTTTTTCATATTATTTTTTTCCCTCCCTTAAATTTTGGAAATGATGCTCTGGAAAAGACTTAAATGTGTGAAGTTTTTGCACCTGACTGCCCCTGTATCGATCCAGTAGCCACCTCCAGTAAAAGGCCATGCGAAGGCTGTTAAGCAACTGTGCATTTGGCACCAGTCTGTCCTTGGATCAGAAGCACGAGTTATTGCTGGAAATGGTCATCACAGAGACTCCTGGTGTTTTCCTCTAGTAGTGCTGAGCCAATAGACCAACACGGTGCAATGGCAAGCAGGGGAGTGAGGGAAGAAGAGGACAAGCTGTGGCTCTCAAAGGGTAACATAGAGCAGAGGTTCTGGCTTCTTGCTGCTAGATACCATTTAGCAGGTTTTCTCTGCCCTAAGAGAAATTATTTGTGCTGGCCAAATCCCAGCAGAGAAGTACTAATCTCTCCAGATATGTTCTGCAGACATATCAATAACCCCTAAAAGAAGGCAGTGTGGGGTTTTTTTTATTATTTTGTAATTTCAGCTGTATTTGTTACAGTTGTTATTTTTTCCCCTGGTTGAATATTAGGGTCAGCGTCTTCCCTGGCTGGTTTTCCAGGCTCCCTTGAGACTGGTTTGTCTGGAAACGGTGCCCCATTGTAGCTGCTGCCCTGCTTGCAGCATTTGCCTGTCTACTAGGACAGAGCTTTGGCAGAGTACAGACTTCCTTGTAATGCTTCTGGAGTTCATTTTTGAAGATCAAAAGTGACCAGTGCATTGAGCAATGCAAGCATTGTCTCCCTGAACCCAGTCTGAGATTCATTTGGCACTCTCGGGAGTCAACCTTCAAGTTCATTTGTCAGATTACGAAGGTGTGCAGCTCTGTAAGTGGTTTGAACAACTGTGGCATTCACGCGTATAAAAATCAAGTAATTATGTGTGCTAGATTCCGTTAAACAAAGGGTGGCCTGCTCTGTCTCCTTTCCACTAAATAAGGCCAATATGCAATAGTAGCTGTTCCTGACTAGAAGTGTGGTGGTTACAGCTCTTACTCCTGGCGCTGGGAGCTCTGCTGTGGATTGAGAGCACTGAAATGCCAGAAATTTCAAAATTTGCTCCCAAGACCAGGGCTGGGAAGGCTTGACTGAAAACTAAGATGTGTTATTTTTTGACAGCAAATGGATTGACGGTTGGAACCAGCTGTCTGAAGGTAGTGGGGAGCCTCCATACTTGATGCTGCAATTCAAGGCCAGAACCTTTTTTATTGAAAGATGTTCAAGCCTTTGGGCTCAATTCAGGAGTCATGAAGTGGAAACTTTATGGCCAGTATGAGATGAGGTTCAGACAGGATGGTCCGATGTGCTTTCTGACTTCATGTTTTATGTGTTGATGCTGCTAGAGCCAAGGCACCCTCTCCTTTTCCTGCAGTGCCACGCACACCATCCCAGGTGTCTGTGTCCTGGTCTGAGCATGCGGCTTGGTGAGCAGCTGAGCCAACCAGTGGCTCCCAATGGCTCATCTCCCTCCTGCTTCTGCCAGCCTGGGCCCATCCTCTCCTTTGAGCTTTGGCACTCATCCAGCCTGGCCCTGAGTGGATTTGTCTCCCTAAACCATCAGGAAACTCTTGTTTTAACTGTGTTTTATTCTGGCTGCATTAGTCCTTTTATAGGTTCCTGTGGTTGAATTAGCTCAGAGGAGCCAGACAAGCTCAGGACTCAGTGTAAGATAATCAGCAGGAGAGCAAGACCAAGAGGGAAGGACAGGCCTGCCTCCTTTTGGCCTCCCAGAACTATTGGCTCAGTTAACCCCCATTTGTGTAGCTTTACCCTTGTGCATTTTCTTGTGTCTCCCATTCAGAGGCATGAGACTGGACTGGAGGATTTTTGGTCCAATCCTCTGTGACTGCTCTTTTTCCTCAATACCAACTTTGCTCTTCCACTGCAACTTCCCAGTCTTTTGCTGCACACATCTCTGGTCTTGCTTCTTTGTTTGAATTTTTGTTGTTTCCTTCCTGTACACTTCCTCTTAAGTGACCAGTCCTTTACTCTGTGGAACTTCTTCAGACTCCACCTTAGACCTGTTTGCTTATCCACAGTTACTCTTGGAGAAGGTTTAAAAATACCCAGCAAAGCCTGTCGTAGGAGACCAGTCAAGGAGCTGATGAAAGGGGGTTGCCTAGCAGAGGTGGCCTAATACAATCGGAGTGGAATTGTACTGTGCATCTTTGGGATGGCTTCTGGGTGGTCGGCTTGGACGAGTTCACGTCCTGCTGGTGTGGAGTCTTGTGTGGGTTTCACCGTTGTCAAGTAAACAGAGATCTGTTTGTTTCCCAGCCTCATAGGATGCGATAGCCCCAGCAAGTGCTTCCCCGAGTAATCAGCGCCTTCAGCCTCGCTCATTGTGATCTCACAAGCCATCGTGTCTGTGATGTCACAATGGAAGAGATTCTGGTGCTCTGACCTAGCTGACGGTGCCTTGTACATATCAGCCAAGGAATGCAGTGGGAAGAATGAGATCAAGAAATGGGACACCCCTTCCTTAACCCAGGAGTGCCCTCCATCCTTTAGTCAACCCTTTCTGTGTTCACTGACCTCTTCCATAGCGGCCATATAGAGGGAAGCCTGTGCCTATATATAATATTTTTTTTAATTGAACTGCTGAGATGCACGTGTCTCTTGAATGAGACGTTGCTCCTGTAACCCTCATCCTCTGCTGTTACCCTCACTTGTATTGCATCTAATTTTAGACTGTAAGTTCTGGAGAACAGGGACCTCTTCATCTGTAGCGGGAAGAGGCTGAGTGCGATTGCGGAGTGCTGTGAAACCCAAGTTGTATCGGAGCTGAGTAATGATGGGACAGCATCCAGGCATCCCGTGGCAATGCTTTGGGGGAAGGTTATGTTACAAATTTCTCAAAATATGGCCTTGGTTGTCTGGCAGTGCTGGAGACAAAGCCAGCTGAAAGTGAAGGGAGTGCAACCGTCAGAGTACTGGATTCACATTCAAGGGCTGACGCTGTGAGGTTAACAAATTAAAGAAGCAAATTGACCTGTCTAAAATTGTTACATTATTAAAACAGTTCTAAAAGTTTTGTGTTTTGTTGTTTGTTTTTATGTTTTGTGGTTGGGTTTTGGTTGGTTTTGGTTGTTTTTTTTTGTTGTTGTTGTTTGTTTCAAGTTTGGATGGCAAAAGTGGAGAAGCTGGTTTTGGTCATAGTCTCTTGTTTCCTACCTCGCTGGCTAGCCAGAGGCTGTCATTTTTGGCCTGTAGTACATCTATTGAAATACTTGGGGTTAGGTTAAGTTTGATACAAAAAAACCAGAAAGATATTTCTATTGTTCTTCAATTACATCTTCACACAACTGAAAGGCAGGCTCGCTCATGAATGTGCGTTTGAACAGCTACCAAAATGGAAGCCCTGTGTTTTTTGTTATCCTCTGTTCCGGGTGTTGCTAAATGTATGCAATTTTGTTCTACAAAAAAAGCATTTTTATTACCCTAGCTTTTTACTCTTTACATTTATAATCGAATAAAATAAGACACTGCAATAAGACAAACCTGCCTTACATTTCAGATTGGTTTCAGTTGCTCCAGCATTGAGTTCAGTTGTGTGTTGGGGAGGCCGGGAGACACGGCTGCCCCTACCCAGGCTTTGCACAGGTCACATACCAAAGTATGTGACTTTCAAAGCTTGCTTGCTTTATTTTTTATCTTTAGTTTGTCCTGTCCTTTAGGTTAGTGTGGGGTTTTGGTTTTGTTTCTTTAGTTTTTAATACGGAGTGCCATATTGCCAGAAGGAAGCAACCGAATGTGCAAATGGAGCACATCATTTCTTAGGTCACCCCTCCAACCTGAACTCGGGTGTTTTGTCTTCTTGCCCCCTTCCTACATCAGCTTATCGAACTGGCCAGTGAAGGGGAATACTTTGGGGTTAAAGGCAAGCTGTTAAAGTTAGACCTTTGCTTGCTGCCAGGGGATTTTAAGTAGATGTGGTGGTAAAAAGTAAATATTAAGATTATATGCAGAGAGCCCATTAAGATCAAGTTTATAGGCAAGTTTGTCTTGCCAGTGATTAATTTGAGTCCTCTTGATGCTAACGTGGCGCACGCCTCTGCGTGTGCGTCGGGGCTGTCCTGCAGGTGGGGGAGAGCACTTGCAATGCCCTGCTGGCTTTTGTCACCAGTGTTCCTCATGTGGTGGGAGTTCCCCATCTTGTTCCTTGCCGCTTGTGGTTGCCCCTAAGTGGCTTCCCCGGCGGAAGCCTGGAGCGTGACAGCTGCCAGTGCAAATTCTCCGCTTCGCACTCGGTGGGGCTCCTGGCAGGCTGGTGGCTACAGCTGGCACTTGCCTTTCTCCTGGCTTTCCTTACTTGCTGGTGATCAAACTGTTGGGCTTTAGTACCGTGTGCTTGGACCACTATCAAGCGAGAGCTATGGTCAGCCTCAGCTTGTCCTGTTACCTGCGGCTGATGTCCAGAGATGAATTTATTTTAATTTTTTTTTTTAGCTATTTTTCAAAGACATTTGCTGCATTTGCTCTGGCAGGGGGGTTGGACTAGATGGTCTTTCGAGGTCCCTTCCAGCCCCTAACATTCTGTGATTCTGTGTTTGGTGATTGTAGCTGGTGATGTCACGTGTGGCACGTGCTGTTATACAGCACATAATGCGAACTTTACCTTCCAGCTGAAGCCCACCACACGTGGTCATTTCCCATGTTACTGGGTGTTGCAAATGTAAAGTGCTGTCACATTTTCCTAGGTCTGTGTACAATCTGTCAAAATAATTCCCGAGGTCCAGCCTTAGTTCATGGTCCCATTATGTTTCATACGTATCTGTGTAAGGAATTGGAGCTGTGTGATATGAAATATTAACCTGGGAGGGCTGAGTGCCAGATGTGACAGCTTGCACTGTCTGAGATTATAATCTGACCCTGCGCGCATAAGAAATATATATGTGGTGGTTTATGTAAGTTTGGAAACAGAATCACTGAACATGTGGATTTATATGGATAGAGCCGGGGTTCTAATTTTTGAAGCTGTGTTGCTTGCATTGTTGCCCGCTGGAAAAACGGGATCATTACTAGCGCGTTGCGTTGTCATAGCTGCTATAAATGCTTTGCATGACTTCTAATAAAGTGTGTTTGCTCACCAACCATCTCATGCTCTGAGGCACTTTGACCTTGCCAAAGAAGATGATGTGAGGTCTTCCCAGGGCACCTAGAGCAGTGGCTGGGTAAACACGCAGTTAAAACTTCATTTGGCTGAAGGTGCAGGTGTGCGGTGGGGTTGCTCTTATTTGTATGCTGCCTGTGTCGGGGAATCGATGCGCAGTGCCCACGCGCACACCTCTGTTCGGAGTGTTGGGAGAGTGGGGGGGAGGCTGCTTTGAGGATGGGGAGCCTGATCCTGGTGTTAGATGTGGGCCACCTGCTGAAGTTGGTGAAAACAGGCACTGGATGTTGGCTGTTCTTTCCCTCTGCTGATGTCCCACGGTGCCTGGGCGACACAGACCTGCCAGGGTCTGGAGTGGTGCTGCCGTGTCCGCGCGGTGACGTGCCTGGCTCCTGCCGAGGCGGCTGGTTTACCTTTGCCCTGCAGACTCAGTGGCTTGGGAATCTCAAACCCACTGTGTGTGGTGTGGGCCAGCCTGAACAAGCCTTGTGGGTTTGTGTCTGGTGCCCTGGTCTTGCCAGCTGAGATAGGTTAGAGAAGGACTGATCTTGCTGTCTGTGGGTGGATAACATACGCTTTATTGCCTGTACTTGATACAGGGGTTGGAGCCTGCCTGCCTCCCCCACTCCACCTGTGTATTTTACTTTATGCAGTAAGCTAAAGACCAGGTTTTACTGCAACTAACTTACAACTGCTTTATTCTGAGATATTTGCTGTGATGGGCCTTTAAATTCATAGCTGGTAGCTTTAAGATTTAAAGCACGTATACCTTAAATATCTCTTTATCTGGGGCAGGTTAGAAGTGAATATAACTAACTTCTATTTGACTGTAATGCATTTATTAACGACAATAAAAGCTGTAGATGGAAAAGCAATGGGTAGAACTGAGCCCCTTTAGGATAAATGCAATGTTGGGCTCTTCATTACGGTTTTGTAACGTGAGTTTTCAGTTTTCCTAGTACCTGCTGCCTGGCACGCAGCTTTAGGGAAACAAGCAGACCCCCAGAACGTGAGAGCTGCAAGGTGTGGATGTATTTACGCCGTGGAATTGGCAGCATGGGTGCTGCCTCAGTCTCAAACATCTCAGCTCCTTTGATTTTTTGCCTTTCACTCAAAACCTTGGGAAGGGAAGGTTACCAAATGCATGTTTACTCGAAGCACACAACCTGCTCAGCTGCAATTATCTCGTAATCTGGTCCTTCCAAGTTTCTCTGGTCTCGCAGGTAAATACAGATTTAGCTGTTACTCAAGGCATATTATTTACCTCATTAAGTGTGTGTTTTGGCACGTGCATTATTTACCTGACAGACTAACGGATGGGAGAGAGCAAACGCTGTCTTTTGTGCAAACAGCGGCTGCGTTCGCGTGCGACGATTCCTGTGTTTCGCCTCGCACGGGTCGGCTCCGCGTCTCGCGTCGGGTGCGTCCAGCGCGTCGCGGCAGAGCGACGAGCGAGCGCAGGCGTGGGGAGGCCGGCCTCAGGAACCAGGAGGGTGGGTGGCATGTAGTGCGGTGGAGCTGGATCAACTGTGGGGATGGATTTAGCTATATGTGCAGTGAGGTGTGTGTATAGATACAGTTAGGGGGTACTCGTACCCTTCTTCAAGAGCGCTGGTTGTTGCAGTTCATCTGCTTTGCTGTCGGTCACTGTACCCACCTACGTAACACCTCCGTGAGCTGGGCTTCAGCTCTCATCCCAGTAAATCTATTAACAGCCCTGAGGCTGACCTGCCTTGGGCAGTGACAGTCCTTCCAAGTTTGTTTTTTTCTGCAGTATTTTAAAAGAAAAAGAATAGAGGGGGAAATCCAGGTAGTCTCACGTGGATTATGTAACTTCTTAAATAGGAGCATCAGAAGGTGGTGGCCAGGTGAGGTATTTCTTTTGAAGGGAGACTGTAACCTTTAGAGTCCTGCTTGCATTTTACTGGCTACGCAGTTCACCTGTGGGTTTGTTGAACTGATATCCTCCTCTGAGAAATATCTGAGGAAATGGAGTGTAGCACTAGAATCACCTCTCTGGGAACCTCGTACGCAGAGCAAATGAGAGCTTCCCTGGGGAGGAGCCATCCAGCCAGCAGACGTGGAGACTTGTGATGGAAGTGGGAGGTTGCAGTGCAACTAACAGATATTTCAGGGCCAAGCTGTTTGGATCAGTTGTGGTGTTGATATGTGTATTGCTGTATTTAATTCCTACCATGTATCAGAAGTTTCATTGTGTATGAAAAGATGAAAGGCCTCCTCAGAAAATTCAGTGGGGTTTAGATCAGATTTTCTGTGTGATATGTGGCTTGTGTTGTGTTCTGCTATGATAAGGTTCAGCAGGGGTGTGTCATCTGGTGCCTGGAGCCATGACTGTCTCATAGCTCTTAATTTAGAGCTGTTTGCAGAGGTTAATTTCCAGTTGCCTGTGATTTTGGACACCTTAAGTTCAGTCCAAATGTCACCTGTCGTGCTCAGAGCAGGTTACTGTGTTATTTCAGGTTTGCAATGCTGGAACCTTCCCCAGGAAGCACTGAGGAAATCCCTGTCAGAGGAGGACAGTGAAGAGATACTAGCAGAGATGAGATGAGATGTTTGTGTGCATGAGTAACGTGAGTCTCTCTTCAGTTTCAGATGCCTCTGGATGTTCAATGATAGCACTCCTCCATACTGGAGCAGCAAAGTTTTCCCAAAACTTACTTCCAAGGGCAAGACAAGCTGTGTGCTGCCTCCTCCCCGCTGGTCTTCTCAAAGGGTATAGCTCCATCGTAAGCAGGAAACTGGCGTCCCACGGCTTTGGAGCTTCCATGGCAGCAATGTCATCCTTCCCTCCACAGAGATATCACTACTTCTTAGTGCTGGATTTTGAGGCTACGTGTGACAAACCACAGATTCATCCTCAGGTAAACAATCCATCCTGTTAATTATCCCCTTGCAAGTTGCTGCTGTTCTGAGAGGTGGAAGGAAAAGGCACAGTGCTGGCTCACTTGTTTTCTCTGGTTTGTCCCACCTCCTTTCTGTTGCTGGTCCACTAGGGCTCTTGCCAGTCACCTGCTCTCTCAGAAGCAGTGCCAGGACTGTTCAGTGGGGATGAAACGAAGGAGCCTGATTTCCATCACAGAAGCGAGAATTCACGCATTCCTGAGAACACCCTTAAGTCCTGTATGCTTGCCCACTGCCTGAACTGGGAGGGCCTACAAATTTTTTGATGGGGCACCTGCACTAGTTAGAGTACTCATGGCAGCCTTGTTTGATTCTGAAAGGAAAAAGGCTGTTGATAAGCAGACAGCTTTAGGAAAAGAATAGTTTTGTCGTGGTTTAAACCTGGCCAGCAGCCGAACACCACGCAGCCACTCACCCACACTCCCCTGCCTTGGGGGATGGAGGAGAGAATTGGAGGGGTAAAGGTAAGGAGACTCATATGATGAGAAAGAAACAATTTAATAATTGGAGTAAAATAAAATATAATGAATAATAATAATAGCAGTGATAAAATATACAAACTAGTGATGCACAGTGCAGTTGCTCACCACACACCGACCAATACCCAGCCTGTTCCTGGCTACTGATCCCAGAGGAACAAAAATCCTGAAACAATTCTGAAAGAGCCCAAGCTTCCTGGCCAGCCCTTATCTATATACTGGACATGACATTGTATGATATGGAACATTCCATTGGCTGATTTTGGGTCGTTGCTCTGGCTATTCTCCCTCCCAGGTTCTTCTGCACCTGAACACTAACAGGACATGGGAAGTTGAGAAGTCCTTGATTGCTTAGCAACTGAAAACATCAGTACATTATCAGCATTCTTCTCATACCAAACCTCATACTGAATCCAAAACACAGCACTATTCTGACTACTAAAAAGAAATACTAGGTCTATCCCAGCTGAAACCAGCACAAGTTTGAATGATATGAATATGTGCAATGTAATGGTGTTTGTAAGTAGCAAAGAACGATAGTTTGGAGCTATTTGATCTTGCTAAGTTATCTTTCTTGGGTGTTCAGTCTGGAGTGTAGTGAGACAAAGTGTTGAGTTTCAGAGAGATTTTTTTCCTGTGCCCTAGCACTTGACACATAAAGAGACCCAGATGAAGTAGAGAGGTTTTTCTGCAGATAGTTCTTCCCTAGTAGTGTAGAGCGTATTAGTAAATATATTTTCTGTTGTCAGACCAGGCCCAGGTTTTCTAGTTAAATTAGAAAACTCTGCTAAAAAAAAAAAACAACCAAACCCAACCAACACCACACCTGATATTTGGTTGGTAACAGACAAAATTTCTAGTCTCTAAGGGATACTTCAAGTTGGGATCAAGCTCGAGTCCTCTGTTCCCCAGCAGCGCCTTGGTGAGTGCCGCCCGCCCCTCGTGTTCCTTGAAGAATGGACAGCAAACTCCCTGCTCTTCTGCCGGCTGTTTGTGGGAGGCTGTTGTGGCTCTGCATCCAGTTCTGCTAGCGGGGTCTTCACCGCTCTCCAAGTGAGGTGTCAGGCTGTTTCCTGCATGCCCTGCCTCGGGTGCACAGACCTGTCAAAGCTGTAAATTGGATCTGCCTTGTCCCTTTGGATATGGGCTTGGTCTGTGTGCATTTTGATGCAAAACCATGATGCATGTGGAGCTAGTTTACGGCTGGCAGTAAAAAGGAGCATGAGTGGAATACGATTACTACTGTTTTAAGGAGCTTTGTCCCCAAGTCCTTGCCAGGGAAAGTAATGGTCCTGGCCAATGCAGATCCGCTGTATATTTTGCTGGTGAGATAGCACCTTTAACGTGGAGATGCTCTTCAGTGTTGTTTTTCCAGCCTGCTGTGTTCAGTGCCCGTCTGCATCATATCGTGTGCGGAAAGGGCTGTCGGTCCCTCCCATCCTCACCAAGGGATTAGTTTGACAAATTAAGAAATTACTCTTGCTGCATGGGAATCAGTGTAGCTGGAACAGGGGAAGGTCCCTGCCAGAATCGGGCAACTTTACAAATAGGAGACTTTAGTTGATACCCTGCCT
Source organism: Megaceryle maxima (assembly GCA_024605025.1). NCBI lineage: Eukaryota > Metazoa > Chordata > Aves > Coraciiformes > Cerylidae > Megaceryle > Megaceryle maxima. The sequence continues at coordinate 11,735 of JANHGN010016023.1, forward strand.
GCATCTCACCTATTTGCTGTCTAGCCTGGCTTTTGTCCTCTTCCCTGCTGGGCTGTACAGCATGGTGAACACACTGTATTTCTGCAGTGTTCTGTGCAGTTTCAGTGGCAGGATCTTTCCCTGGAGCAGTGGCAGACAGGTTTGGAGGTTTGGTCTGAAGACAGACCTGGGAGCTAGGAATGGCAAGGTGCTGATCTTCACTGTGATCCCAGTCCTTTTTCTGCTTTTGTTTTAATACATGCAGAATAGAAGTCTAGATGCAGTAAAATTCAAATGCGTTGAGATTTGATGAGGAGGCTGCACATCCCGAGCTAAGCTGTGATCCAGGTTACTTTAAGTGGGTAGGCACAGCTGTAAGTTTTGCCAGGTCAGTCTAAAACTCTCACAAATTGCACACTTCACATTTCTCACTAGCTGCTCTTCAGAATATTTTGTCTTCTTACCAGAAACTACTGAAAGAGCTGTATTTTTATCTACGCTGAGGTATGTGACTGTCACATCTGCTTCCCCTCCCACCCTATTTACTTGTGCTCTTCTGCAGCCAGCAGCCTCGCTGGCTTTACCCTGGGGAAGTCCTTCATGCTCGTCTGGGAGCCATGAAGCCTCCTTCATTTCCATTCCTTTTCACACTGCCCAGTCTCTCTCTGAGGTCTCATGGTACGGCCTCTGTAATAGGGATCAAGGAGGGTCAAGGAGAGTGGTATGCCCTTGGGAAGCTGTTTTCATTGTGGCTCCATTGGCTGAGTGCTTGTGGCTCTACCCTTTGCTTACCACTTCTGGGTCGGGCATGGAGGGTCCTTCAATATTCCCTGCCCTACACCCCCAGAGGAGTGGTAGCATCTTTTTGCACAACAGCTATGCCCCTAAATCAAAGCGTGTGTTTATATGCACAGAGAAGCAGTTTAGCTTTATGGTGAGTTTTTTTGATATATTTATGAATAATGAAACCACCACAGAGAGAAAAGAAGGTGGGGGTTTTAATGGCATTGTCCCTGATGATCGGAAAAACTAGAGGCCCAGGCTGTGTCATGTAGCGTGTTAGCCAGCCAAGGATGAGTGTGGGTTGGCAGGAAGGGGTGTTTATGGCTGGCCCCTCACTTCTCTTCAAAGCTCACCTTGTGCATTTGGACTTTGATCCAAAGCCCAGGGGGGTCAGGTGGGAGCTGTTGTTCTGCAGAGGGTGATGGACCTCAGACCACGATGCTGGTAGTGTGCTTCATTTTTTCAGCTCTAACTCTTGACTTTTTTTCCTTTACTGTCTGCTAAGAGGTTACAAGTACCTGCTGCTCTTACACGCTGTCAGCTTGTAGAGCTGGCTGCATATGGTGCTTCAGCTACACAAGAGAAGATGCATTAATAAGTGGGAGTCTCGCTCTTCTGGCCCTTTGTCCTTGTATCCACCAGTGTTTATGATGGTCAGTGCTTTCAGTGGCTGCTGAGGAGCTCCCCAGGCTCGGATGCCTGCCTGCCTGCCTTTTATGAGTGCAGTGACTGGGTGTGCCTCTGTTGGTCAGCAAGCCAACTGTCTTGCCCTCAACTTCAGCAGAGTGGATGAAAGCAATGTTTGGGTTTTTTTTTTTTTTCTTTTAGATGTAAGAGGACTGAAGGTAGAAACAAGATCTGTTCAAAGCTGGATTTAAAATTAGGCTTTTACATAGGATGTCAATCTCTACTATAATCTATTAAAGCCACTTAAATGAAAACCAAATGAAATTCAAGCTTTGTATGTCTGCTGTGTGGAAGTGTAAAAGAGTGTCAGACCCCTGACCCGAAGCTAGACCGAGGAGTTCCTAGGCTGCTAAAGGAGTTTTTTGCAGTGATGAAGTTGCTTTGTTGTCATGTCAGTTTTTTCAGGTACTTGACTTTGGTGTCTCAGATTCACTCTAATTTGATAATCAGCTGGGAATTAGAAATTTGCCTCTTCCAAGCTCCCTTTAAGAAGAAGACATGAAATGTGCAGATCTTCTAATTGCTGAAAGAGGTTGTGACCAGAGGCAGGGGAATAAATTGTTTACAGACAGTATTTTCCTTCTTCTCTTAAACAGCACAGTTTAAATTCAAAAATACCTTGAATATTTTTCTTTAGTGTATCCTACATATCTCAAGTTTGTTTAGCATGCATTTTGAGTGTTATTTTGGGGGCATTTTGAATTATAATTGCTGGCACATGAAGCTGGACGTACTACTAATACAGAACATCCCTCACCATTTCAACATAAATCCATAAACACAGACTATGAATAAGCACATGTTCAGTTACTAATTTAAGTGTAAATCTGGATGATCACAGTACATTTCCTGATTGGCAAAAGCATATTAACAAATGGGAGTCAGTCCTCCTCTAAGATAATATGAAGTACAAATGCATGACGAGGTTCAACTTGGGTTCAGGCTGTGTTTCCTTGAGTGCTAGGGTAAAAGAGCATTAAAGGTGTTTTCCCCTCAACATCCGTCGTGTGGTCACGGGCTGGTGCAGCTGGAGTGGCCACAGCGATCGCTGCCTCTCCACTGCCCGTACTGCTCTACCCTGATCTTATTCCCATGGCAGGGACAACTGAGTGATGTGTATCTGCTCCTGGGACACTGATTTATAGACTGACCTTGTAATGGGAATGGATGTTGATTTTCACCAAATTTAGGCAGGAGCAGCAGATGTGCAGGTCCTGCTGAGCTCCCTGCTCAGGGTCAATAGACAGAGGATGGACATGCCACCTTGGGAGCCATAGCCTGGGCTCAGAGGAGTTTCTAGGATGAATGTGTCCCTGAAGTCACAAGCTAACTGTGGAAAGAGGTTATGGAGGCACTGCTGGTCCTCCTCAAGGTTTCTTCTGTGCTGTTTTGAGATCGTGCTCTGTGGAGCCTGTATCAAGGCAATCCTAGCTGAGAGCCAGGATGGGAGTGCAGAAGGTGGCTCACACAGTAATGGAGATTGTGACAATCTTACCCATAGGCGGATATTGGAGATCTGCCCACGCCTGCCTAGTCTATCTAGACGTCCCCACGTAGCAGCTTTCTTCTGGCATGGTTTTTGTGTGGCTGTTAAGCTCAGTGCATTAGAAATCACCTGCCAAAACCTTTATTAAGGGTGATCGTGAATTGCTGAAAAGTGAAGAAATTCAGGCTTGTTTCCCATGGCAACTTTAACTCGTCACTCTTGTGCATAAGTATTACAGTGGAATATTAATCTGCAATTACCTGTCTTCATGCAGCTTAGGCTTGGGTGTAGGTTTAAATACCTAGTTCTCAATTCAGTTTCTTACAATGTTGTTCCTAGAGGAATGCCATTAAAGATGCATGTAATTGTGAATTAAACTATTCTTTTTTCTTTTCTTTTTTGCCTTTTTTTTTTTTTTTTTTCTTTTTAAGAAAAGTAAGTAAAAAAATATACTTACAGTCTCTTTGCCAGTTATGGCTGTTATGCCATTCTTCTTATGTCGGAATGCTTTAAGTTCCTAGAGTGTCAGGGAATAGTATAAAAGCCATTTCAGATTTGGGTTTTCTGGTCATGTTAATTTTTTTTTTGAACAATCTTTTGAAAAAAACTCAACTTTTTGAGGCCTTATAGCTACTCTCTCTGAACAGTTAAAAAAATGTTTCCAAAGAGCACGTGAATATCTATAGCTCAAAATCCTCCAAGGTGCATCTGAAATGGAAGATAAGCTGTTCTTTTTGATTGTAGTTTCTGTATGTCGTGTGCATTCCAATGCACATGTCTGCATGTTCACTCCAATTCTGTTGAACTGTTGTGAAGTCTTATGTTGACCAATATGAGGAAGATTATTTTAAAAGATAGAGAAGACCAAGGTTTTGGAGAGGCTTCTGCAGGTTCTGAGACGCCAGGTGCGGTGCTGCATTCTCCGTGGCACTCGCGTTGCTTTGGAGTCCTCCCTCATTCTCCCAGTATGTGGGGCAACCTTGCTGTGATCTGTATGAATCTTACAGGGTGGGTTATGGCTTCAGGCAACAGAATTAGCTGTATTTATTTAAAGCCTGATGAACTAGAGAACATGAACAGTTACTGAACCCAGATCTCCTGGAGAATGCAACCACGAGACCACCAGGCAAGACATCTGATGTATGGGAAAAAAAAAAAAATTCAAAGCAATTTCTTATTTAAAGATCTAAACCCAGCATTATTGTAGGAACAAGCCTAAAATACCAAGGCACTCAGGTGGCCAATTGCTGCAGTCCTAACCTGACCCAACCTGCTTAGCTTTCGGCTGGCTGTTGACAGCGTGATGACTCCTTTACAGCAATCAGTCACGTTGCCCTTTCCCTCGCAGTGTGCCGAGCCCCCACATCAGTTACGCATCCCGGTGTGCAGTTCCCTACCTGTGCTGTTTGAACACTGTATCCTTAGCTGGGCAAACATTACACATCGTTTAGGTGACAAGTTGCAAAGCTAAGTAGACTTGTTGTTACAGCAGAAAGTAGTTGAGCCGCAGTCACCCTGAAAAGAAAAGATCCGGGCTAGCTCAGGAATGTGTACATCTGCTGTATCGTGTTTGAAGGTTTGTTCGCCTCTCTGTAAAGGTGCTGCTGGAAATGTTCACGCCATGTGAGTTTCTGCAGTGATGGGAACGGGTGCCACAGCTTTGTACGTTCGCTGAGCTTGTCCTGCTGTGCGTACGGCCCGGTACCGTCGCTGATGGGCAGAGTGTGTCTGCTGCTCTTCTGCAGCCTCGGAGGCAGAGGGAGTATTTTGCATCCCTTCCAGTGGGATGTTTTAAAAACGGACAGTGTTCCATGGTGGGGCATCTATCTACTGCTACACAGGGATGCCCCGCTGCAGGCTGCTCTGGTTCCTGAGGAACGGTCTTTGCTGCGTTGAGGGGCTTTTCTTAGCTTTGAACAAAACCTTCCTGAGAATGAGAAAGTGCAGCTTGGCTGTTTTGGTGAGAAGGGCACAGGACGTGCCCAGGTATTGTGCTTTTCTTCCCCTTTGTGCCAAGCTGGCTGTGCAGCCATCCCCGTGTCATAGTTGTTGGTCCGTGCACTTGTTAGCTGGCAAAAGAGCTCTTTGTTATGTTCCTTAGTTCCTCCCCTTAGGAAGAAACATGCTGTCACCAGCAGCTAGTCGTGATGTCTGTAAAACCCTGGGTGTTCATTTACATGCACTAGTGTGCCCTTTCTACCCATCCCAGATGTTTTAGTGTTGCTGGGAACATTGATCGTTTGTGCTGCTCAATATTGGGTGAAGAGGTTGAGTCTTGAAATGATTTGATAATTCTGCAACAGGGACTGCACAGGCTGGTTGCCTGCGGTAGAAAGGAGCAGACGTGAAAAAGGATATAGTGTAGTTGTCATTTTCTAATGGAAAAGTAATATTTGGAAATGCCTGTGTGCTGGTTTTAACCTGGTTTGAGATTAAGCTTCCCCCAAACTGTCAAGCTTAAATTGTTATTGGCTGTGTTGGTGGAGGTTTTCTGGGTGGTTAAATATATACGTCAGTAGTGCTTGAAGAAACAAGTTGCAGTGTTGATGTAAGTTGGTCTATATTTCTCATCCCAGGTGTGGAAAGAGCAGGGACGTTCCGACTTTTTCTTCGTGTCTGGGTGCTGCTGGAAAGATCAAAATCGCTTTGAGGGTTTTGGCAAGTGAGAGGATGTTGATGTTGAGAGGACCCAGCCTGGGATCAAATGACTAAGAAAAGTTTTGTTCCGGACGGCACAAAACCCTTGTTTGAGGGTTCGAGGGCCGGCTGGCAAGATTTTAGGTATAATGGCAGGTATGAAAGAAGGCTCAAAGACCACAAGGATAAGTTGAGGGGGAAATGTCATTTACGAGATACATGGATCCTCCTTTTCTTGCCCCTCTAAGAAGGGACCTCAGCTGAGAAAGTGCTTTGCCTTGGATTCCATGCTTGTAAAAAAGAAAAATGAGCCTCTTTCAGGAGGGTGCAAAAGAGAGAAGCGGTGTGACCAGTGGTCTGCAAAACACAGCTGTGAGTGCAGGCTGGATGGCATTGGGGTTGTGCTTGGTGCAGTGAGAAGGGGGGTATGTATGATGAGGTCTTCTGTTGAGAAAATGAGACAGGCAGTGTTGTGGCCTGTGTCTGCTCTGGGCAGGAAGAGCAGTCATGAATTTAAACAAGGGAAAGCAAGGGTAATTCTGATCAGACATTAGGAAAAAACTTTCCAACGATAAGACTAATGAAACAGAAGGATAGAGTGCCTGGGGAGCGTGTGAGTCTCTCTTATTGGAGTCTGTAAAAACAGCCTAGACAAAGTCAGAAATTATTTAGGGGGAGGTGATGCTGCCCTCGGGCAGGTGCATGGACTCAATGCCTCTCTTAAAGCTCAAGCTCCTGGAGGCATGTGATTAGATGAGAATTTCAACTTCTATTAAAGAAAGAGAAATGGTCTCTCACCCTCACAGTTGTAAGGAAGCACCTGGAAATAACAGCCAGATTTTATGCCAGTGCAGAACCCAAAATGCAACTCAGAATTTGTCTTTGAGGACAAATTTGAAGCCTTTGACACTGGGCTGTAGCACCTGAGTGTTGGGGGTAGGCAGTGAGGCTCACCTAAGAGCAGAGGTAGGAAGAAACCTTGGATATTCACTGATAGGGCAGCAGAATTTGTCTCCACATCATCTTATCCCAGTGTTTCGTGATCTTTCCATGTTCCTGCCAGTTCTCTTGTGTTTTGATTTTGGTGTGTATTTCCCTTCATGCTCTCTGGGATGTAGCTGTTGTTTAAATGTATTAAATTGTTGGGTGTGTGAATTCGTGTGACGGTGGGGAAAAAAGAAGGTTTGAGGGTTAGCTGCTTCCCCAGACCTTTTGACAGGGTTGATCAGTACACAGAGTAACTCTGCCAGGACAGAAGCACCGAGAGGCTCCTTGCCATGGGTGCAGGTAGGTGTCCTTTGGCAGTCAGCACAGCCCGGATTCAGCACAAGTCCTGCTGTCCCTCGCTGCAGAGGTGTTGCCTTTATGGTACCTTTTTGGTTACTTTAATAAAAATTCAGAAGTGGGGAAAAGACCTATGAGGTCATCTTGGTTACTGCCCCTGAGGGCCAGTGCAAGGCTGCTCACTTGGAAACGGCTTTAGTTAAAATAATAATTAAGGGAAAGGATGGAAAGTGGGGAGGCAGATCTGTTAGGCTAGCGCTGTCCTTACTATGTCCATTTTCAATTTTAATTGCCTTGGAAAAAAGGGAAAATCACAAGGCTTTAAAAGCTCTGATTCTTCCTGCTCTTCAACCCCCCACCCCCTCCCCGATCTTGGAGGCATCAACTCTCATCTGTCAAAGTGTAAATCAGCAATTAAAACACAAACAGCGAAATGCCAAAGATGACCCGAAGCACAAAGCAACTGACAAACAAGTCCGGACAAATCGGCAGATAATTTATAAGCATTGCCCTAAAATCTAATTATTTGGCAATTCGAATTTGCAGCCAGCCAGGGCTGTGCAATAAATTTAACCCGCCATAAATTATTTAGGAGCAGCCCGTGGTGTAAATCAAAAACACGAGTGTTTGTTTAAGAAATAAGCTCCTTGTGCATAAAATGACTTTTTTCTTTTTTTTTTTTTTTTTTCCTTTAAAGAGGGGGGGTGGAAAAGCATCCCTGAACAAAACGAGCTGCTGCTGTGGCCGTGTCCCTCCACAGAGACTCCATTGCCTCTTCTACCCTTACCTTTTTTGAAGGTGTAAAGGGATCTTTCAGTAGGAAGTTTTATGGTTTTCCTTATCAGAAATAATCTCTTTCTCTCAACGGCCTCTGCTTGTTTTTATTGCATTTTGAACAGTCAGCTCTGATTTTTACGGGCATCTTTTATTCTTGTGTTTATTAAACTTCTTCACGTGGGGGTGGAAGTAAGGGATAAATTATTCTCTGGTAGTTTTTGAACTGAATAGGCCACATGGTCTTCATCAAATATATAACTCCGTGTCCTGAAGTGTGCCCTGTTCACTTTGTACGTGGGCTTCTGGATTAGAAGATTCTGAGAGCCAGGAAGTTCTTGCTGGGCACTGTATTCTTCTCGGCTAATAACGTTAGCGCTCTCCAGATCCAAGAGGATAAGCAAAAAGATTCCTCTGTGGGAATTAGTGCAACTTAGATGCTTTCTTCTCTGAACTGCAGAGCTCTGTTTGTTACAGGAAATCATTTGGAGACTACAGTCGTGTGCTTGTTCATTTCTTTTATTAGCAAAAAGATCAAGGCAGCTGAATTTGTGCATCCCTGCTCTGGTGTTAAAGGGAGGGGAGTTTCATTTAGGACAGTTGGGTAAGGAAAGGCTGGTTTATAGCAGTGCTTTCACATGTCCTTATGAATTTTTCAAATCCCTTTTAAAAGGAAGTCCCTAGCCCTTCCCCACTTACCCTGCAGCCTCCTGCTGCTGCTCAGCCCGCTGGCCTGGGACAGCCAGGTCGCATGGGAGGTGTCCACCTGGGACCTCTGGTTTTTGGGAGCGTTGTTATTGTTGTTTTTAAGAGACAAGAATTCTGAGCAAGTTGTCACATAGATTTGCTTGAAGTACCGTGAAATCATAAATGCAGGATTGTTGTAAAGGGAGTGGACCTGGTAATGGATATGTGAAAGCCTCTGGCTCTGTAGGTTCCTATTGTTAGGCTGTTTGGGGCGCAGCTGAGGGGAGGGACAGGGTGCCGATGTCTTTTTCTTTAAGCGTGTTAATATTGATTTTAGAAGCTCTGTGTTCCAACAATATAAATGCAAATGCCTGTAATTGGGAGCCGCGTGCAGAATTTCTCAACAGAAAACATGCTCAACTTTTCATGACAATGAAAGGAAAATAAAAAGCTGCTTATTTATTGCTGGTGGTTTGAATTCTGGATTTCCTTTCAAGTTACTCTGCAGTGCTAAATAAAATACCTAATTGCAGTGCTCGCAAAATTCAAATAGGTACATTTGTTCTTCTGGTAGCTTGCGGCTATTTGCAGCTTCTGGACACCCTCAGCATTATTTCAGCACATCTATAACTTCTGGCTGTGCTACGAGGAAAAGCTGGGGCGGGGGGGGGAAGACTTAGAAACCCCAAAGGCTGCTGGCACAAATTGCTGCTGAACTGGGAAGGTGTGCTCGGTGTTGGAAGTGGGAATGGGTGAGGATCCCAGGGTAAAGCTTATGGACCGTCAGGCTCTGATACAGGAAAGGAAGCAGCAGTGAACCCCTCCTTCTAATCCCTTGTGCTGCTCGTTCTCCTCCACCTTTCCCACCTGGAAGAAGCAGCAAAGGTCCTTGATGGTGGAGATGGAGCTGAGTGTGCTGAGCTCACTGGGCTGCTGTGAAACGTGAGAGAGCACCCGGCCGCCTTCCTGCATCGCGGTCTGTTGGGGGCTCGTGTGTGTGTGTGCATTTCAGAATAATTACTAATGAAATTCTAGATCTGTAATAACATTTTGGATATCTAAAACAAACCATATGCTTGTAAAAATGAAAAAAAGAGAGAAGGAAAAAAGTGGAAACAGATCAACTTTAAGCCATAAATTCTTGGTAATAGAGGCCTCTTCCCTCCCTCCCCCCTTTCTGTTTATGTTTGATAGATATTTTTGTTTCTGCAGGAATGTCAACTCTTAATTTCATGATGTATCATGGGCTTAAGAAAATTGAATTTAATAAAAGCAAAAGATGAATGGCACCTTTAAAGGTCCCAACACTTGTCTTTATTAGCAGGACAAACTGCAGGGTCTCCAAACACTGCTTCTCTCCAAATGAAAGTTTAAATGAAAAGTACAGCAGTGTCACAGGTTAAATTTCATTGCAGGACTGGCTAACGTCGTTAGTGAGGAGTGGGGCTGATTTCATGGGGCTGGTATCTGTTGCCTTAGATACCAGTGGAGCAAACACTGCCGGAGACTGGAAAAAATCTCCACTATAGGAAGCGTGCAGATAAACAGCCTTTTGGGAAAGGTCCTTGCTTCAAAAACTGACCGAATAAGCCCGAAAGAGTGGCTGTGATTTCTCCCAAGACATTTCAGTCTCTCCTGGGGTTCCACCCCCATTCCTGGCCGTGTGCTTCCCACAGACCTGCAGTAATTCTGGATATTGTTAAATTTTCCACATTTCTTTAGTACAGCTTTTTATTTCCTCTGTCTGTCTTCAGCTGACCCCCCTGGAAGTGCTTTTGGCCTTTGGCTCTGGAAGGCGAGCGACGCCTTTGTGTATCAGCTCAGCAGCAGGGATGTCTTTCACTCTTGCTTTGTATCCAGCCACTTGATGGCCCCTGAGGATGTTTCTGGCCCCTTAGGACCGATCTTGGTGTTGCAATACAGCCCTGCTGTGAAATCCAGCTGGTGTGTGTCCCTCCCTGGCAGGGGACTGCTCATCTTGCCCTGTTGTGGGCTTGCCCTCTTCCGTGGTCAGCCCCTGGGTGGGATGTGGACCTCAGGGGCGGTGAAGGATGGGGTGGTGTTAGCCTGGGATTACTGCTGGCTCTGTTGCAACATCCTGTCCATTGGCTTCAAAGTTGGCAGTCTGTTTTCCTTCTGAACCAAAGCTTGTTGCTTTTAGAGCCTATTTGTGGTAGATCTGTTGAAGAGAGGGTCAGCTGTGTCCAGAGCTCCTTACTCTGAGTTTCTCATGTTTCCACGGGGGCCCCTTGGGTGGCTGAAACTGGTGAGTTTGCACCGCAACAGGCAATCTCAGTGATGCTCGGGTGTTTTGCCTCTGTGTTCTCCTTCCATTCCAGCCCATGAGCTGAGTTTCATCTCTTTCCTGGGCAACTTGGTGGTTCCTGCTGGGGTGATAGGGCCATGGGGAAGGATGCGCCCAACCCTCCGCTCTGCCTTAGCCCGCACAGCACGCACGTGTTCTGGCACAGCCAGCTGTGGGGAGGTGGTGAAGCCCTGCGTCCTCTGCAGCTTGACTTCTTGGGGGTCTACAGCTGGGCACTTCAGCACTGATAATGCTTTTTTTTTTTTTTCCCCCTAACTTTCCATCTCAGCGCCACGTGCTCGCCACGTGCCCTAGGCTGGGTGCCTGCTCCGTGGAGCTGCTCTGCAGCAGCCACAGGCTCTGTCCACCGTGGAAATTGGGTGTTTCTCTTGGCTACTGAAATTATTTGTTGTTTCCATTTACCCACCCAGCTTCTTGCCCTCCCTCTGCCTGCTGGGGGGGTGATATCATCAGCTCGTATGTATGACTACGCGATAATTTCCGCCTGCAGGTCATGAGGGTTGCAGCCAGGCTCCAAAACCTCTGTTAGTTCCTCTGCAGCGGCTGCATTTTCCACATTCTAATTTTACTCACAGGAGTTGGCTTTTATTTATTTATTTATTATTATTTCTTATTTGTCTCTTCCAGATGTTTTCAGGCAGTTGGGTTTTTTTTGTTGTTGTTGTTAAACTAATTCCATTCATGTTTTAAAAATTTATGAAAGCGCTAATAAAAATGTCAAAGTGGTAAAAATGTTAGCTTTTGCTCTGCTTTGATTAAATTTTGCAAACTGTTTTTGAATATTAAAAAGCAATATTTTTTTTATTCTCTCTCCCTCTCTCTGTTTCTCTCCAGAAGTGATTTGAGAGGCTTGTTGCATGGATATCACTCAGCAGGCTCATTTGCACTCCAGAACCTTGGTGCCATGCATCTCTATTAAATAACATAGACAAATTATTCTTTAAAGACACCAAACAAATTGTCACTTCTCCTCTTACATTAAACTGGAAGGAGGAAAAGGAGTGGAGAAGGAGGGGGGTGAACACAAAGGATTTTATCGCTTTTATTCAGTGGTCGGCTTTTTTAATTTCATGTATATTTTTTAATAATTGAGAAATCCATCGCAACTGGATTCGTTTAAACTTTTTATTAACAGGTCCATGTAAATTTTTGATTGCTGATTATTCAAATCATTGAACATTCTTCTGATGAAGGAACGTTTTTATTTCCCTATCAGCATAAATTGGCTACAAAGATGAAAATGAAGCAGGGCTTATGACTGTGCCATATCCCGTAGGGACAGATTTGGGGGGAGCTTCTAGCTCCTCTCCTCACCCTGCTGGAGGGGAGCAGTGCTCCTCAGGCTCCCCTGGGAAGAAGGTGCTTCATGCAGTAGCTCCTGCTGTCTGTCTGGTGGTGTCCTCCAAAAGGATGGCACGGTGGAGAGGGTGGGACTGGTCTCGGGGAGGGCAGAGCCTCTGGGATGTCCTTGCTAAACAGACGTGAGCCCACTGCAAGCCCATCTCCATGTTCCCTGGGTAGCGCGCGTGAGCAGTGCTAGACCACCTTCCTTAGGTTCAGCTGAGGCAAGGATGTGTGCGGCTGCAGTGCTGAGCATAGAGACCTCCCTGCTGCCCATCCTGGCTGCAGAGAGCATCAGCACCCTCCTCCTCTGCCCTCGTGGTGCTGGATGTGCTCTGTGCTCCGGCACCACTTCCCCACTTGTATTGCAGAGCTTTGTGTTGGGCTTGGCTTTGTTTCAGGCAGTCAGCCCCTCTATTTTTACAGCCATCTTGCTAGGCAGGATCATTTCCAGTTTAATTTTTTGTTTGTTTTAAATGAACAGCTGCTTTTCTTTTTGCCCTATTCAGGAAATCATCGAATTCCCTATCCTGAAGCTGAATGGCAGGACGATGGAGATTGAATCCACCTTTCACATGTATGTTCAGCCTGTGGTGCATCCCCAGCTTACGCCCTTCTGTACAGAGGTAAAGTGCAAAGGTTGCCTGGTGCTCCAAGAGTCTCCCTGGGAAGCAGGTCTCCATTGCACCAGGGGTTGGGGTCACCTCTTTACGGTGCGGCTGCAAGGCAGCCTGGCTTGCCAGCCTCGAGTTAAGGACGAGGGGAATCATTGTTTTTTTTGTCATTGCAGTAGCATGTAAAGACCTGGGTTTGGATTCATGAATAACTGTAGCTAAGATAGTTGTTTATATGACCAACGAACATCTGAGTGACCACAAGATAAAAGCACTCGTGTTAGCTGATGTTCAGAATCCTGTAGCCTCTCTGTGAGCTCTTTGCAGTTTTGCCGTGCTGCTCTTTGTTGGGGAAGGTCAAAGCAGGCATGGTCCGAGGGAAGGAAATGTCGTACGGCTGCAGGGTTCAGAGGCTCTAAATGACTCTGCCATGGGCCTGCCTGTTGGGATGTGACGAGTCCTTCCGAGCGGTATAACCACCCATGTCTGTATTTTTAAGACTTTCTTTTTGATGTTGTGCTTGTGGGGCACTTGAAATGATTGCTGGAGAAGTAGCCTCTTGTTACTTGGTTACTCTCATCGCCGAGGACAGCTGCTGTCGAGCTGCAGCCACCTTTCCCTAGCTAGAGATGAGAGGATGAAGGTGGTAAACATGATTCCTGAGGAGTGGGGGAAAAGGGGAGCAGGGGTTGTTTTTTCTGGTTGGTTGGGTTTGGTTTTTTTTTTATTTTTTATTCAACACAAAAAGTTAACTTTCTGCAAGAGCATTCTTCCTCCTTGCTGTAACCATCAGACCAAAGTTTAAGTTCATTTTGCTTTGAGCTCTTTTTCCTGTCACTGCTCTGGTTCAATGTTGGCCAGCTCACTGCCCGAAGGGCTGGCTGAGGGAATCGGGGTGTTCAGGTTCTTTATTCCATCCCCATCTTGTCTGGGATCATCGACACCACGGTGTGTTTTCCCCAACCTCGGTGGCTGCAGGTTTAAGTCCTTGCAGTGCTTGTCCTGTGTGTACTAACTGGATGAAAAATGAATCCTCTGTGTTAGGTGGAGTCCCCTCCAGGACCAGCCAACCCCTTCCATATTTCCACATTGTAAAAACAAATACTTTATTTTTTTTTTTATTGTGTTGTAATTAAAAACCATCTGAAGGTATTTGATTTAAACTTAAAAA
>JANHGN010016025.1:0-72098 GCA_024605025.1 Megaceryle maxima
TATAGTTGATTTTGTCAGTCTGAATTTTCATCTAAGAGAAGCACAGGGATAGCAAATTATTTTTTATGTTGAGTACAAAATAGACATACATATATATATTAAAAAAAAAAAGAATAAGAAACTGTTGAGGAAGAACAGAAATGAAGGCTGAGGAGAATAAAATGGGTGAACTGAGAAGGTCCAAGTCTATTAAGTGGATTTCATCACCTAGAACCTCATTGTCTCACAGATCAGGTGTCCAGTCAGACCAGGACTTAGTCAAAAATAATTTCCAGTTATAAAGCTGCCTCTTCAGCAGAGCCATGCAGATAACTACTACTGACCATCCACTTTCATTTCAGCTTTTGGAATTTAAACAAAAGTTTTTATTTCAAAAATTAAATACTACATCAGTATCTAAATGGATATATGACATGTTTTATACCTTCCTCCAGGACATCTAGCTATAGCTGGAATTATGAGTAAAGAATGCATGGCTCATAGATAGACAGAAATAACCACCTCAGAGTAGCCATTAGCTCACAGATTAAGGCAAAACTCAGAGAGGAATTCTACTTTTAAAATATGGTATTACAAATGAATACATACAGACTTGTTCCTAAGGCTTTCATTTTATCATGGGTGCTGCTCGCAAGTCCAAGAAGGCAATGCCCTGTCTGACTGACTGGGAAAATAATTGAAGGCAGAGGCTCCTCAGGCAGTATAGCAGCTGCTACTCATGAAGATGCATTTTCCACTGGTAATTATTTCCTTTCTATAGTCTGAGATAGAACCACCAACAGGACACTTCCTTGATCCTGGAAGACATTATTAAGGAGGGTAAGTATGACTGCACAAAGTAAATCACTTATTTCTCAATTTATGGAAAGATTTAGCCTCCAATCATGAAGCAGCAGTGCAATTGCTAGAATGATCATAAGATTTTCCTTATCTTAGAAAAGGAAACCTTTTTAGAACACCTAATATCTTCTCCAAGCAAATTGCATTTCCTTCTTTCTCTTTCAGTTTGTCCCCCTACCTTTAATTGTCATCAGTAGAAAGATGAGTTGAATCACAGCTTCTGGGTGACTGCAGTTGCACAGCTGGTGAACAGACAGATGTTCTTGATCAAGCAGAACATCCTTCTCCAACAACTTGGAAACTACTACTCCTGCTTAAAATGTGCCACATACAATAAAAAGCTCTTAAACCTAACATACCTCAGGTATTCAGTAAATATTACACAGAAAAACAAGAACAAGAGAAGGTCAGTCTACTATATGTGCACCATTTGGCATTTATTAGTAGGGAAACTGGTAGCAGGATTTTAAAGTAATTCATAAAAGCAAGCACAAAAGTAAAAATATTATGTTGAGAACAGGGATTTAGATAGAGGGAATCTGAGTTTTTTAACAAAGCCTCAGGCACCCTGTAACCTAATAGACTCAGTCAGACTCCCTCATAATAATTCATGTGGAGAGCAAAGTGCCTCAGCAGCCACCAAGCTGAGAGGAGCCACAACGATATATCTATTAAATTGGGGACCATGGCAAGCAAGGTTACAGAAAGTATTAATCCTGGCAGAGTATATGTTTAAAATTGATACTAAGCCACATTTGTCTCTTTGTGTGCACCTGTATGATTGTGCAAAAGTCAATCAGAAATGCAAGATTCAGGTCTCTGATGAGATGATTGTTTTCCACATTTTGTGTAACATAGCACAGTTCAGTTCCATGATATAATTATGATGAATATTAAACCCATCCTGTATTCTGTGGGATTTTAAGGTTTGCTTAGATACACATCCCCTTCCCAGTGTGCCGTCACCTAACCTGACTTTTGCTTTTGCCCAGGTCTGACTAATGAGTTCAAACGATGTGAATAAAAACCTGGTTTCTATTCAGCAGGTTCACTGTGAACAGACTTCTACATGTTCCCACTGGTTCAGATCATGTTTTGACATTGGGTTATAAAAAGTAAGATGACTACAGGAGTATGTAATGTATAAGTAAAACAAAATAGAAAGCTTGCAACTGGGGAAAAACATTCAAAAACTCCAGTAATTTTGCATGCCCAGGAGACAATCTTCAGCATTATTAAAAAGACAACACTGTGACTTAATCCAACAGGAAAAAAAATGAGTGAAAGAAAAAACTTATTTAAGTTGTTATCATACCAAGATTAGTCACAGAGCTGGCTGTCAAATTATCCAGAGTGAGAATCAAGCACTGTAGCCTAATGCAACTTGAACTAATCTTATACAGTACTGTGGAATAACCATAAATTACTGAGAGCCTGTGAATGGTCACCTCATGAACTGCAATGGGGTTTTTTTAATTTCTTTTTGGTTTTGTGTCTGAACTTAATTCCTTTCACATCCTGTTTTTCTAATCTGTGCAAAAGAAAAGAAAAAAAAAGAAAAATTAGAATGAGAATTATACCTTGTGTATTTCACAAAGTCTATTAGTCCATCATAGCTGGTCTGAAGAATGATAACTCAGTGTTGCACAAGAGGGGCTGCCAGGTACAGCAACACTTTGTTGCTGTTTGAAAAGATAGTTTATGACCGACCTAATAAATTTAGGTGAATACTGTATCCTGAAAGTGAGAAGAATGTCACAAAATTATTTTTATCTCAGAGTAAATTAACTTGGTTTATTGTAATACTTGTGGCTGAAATGAACACAGTTTGTCCAGCCTGTGCACTGTTCACTCCCACTGAATGTGGGTGTTTAGAAGACTCTCACATCATACCTAATTTCACATAATTTCAGGACATTATCACAGCATATCACAGGGTGTCAGGGGTTGGAAGGGACCTTGGAGATCTTCGAGTCCAACCCTCCTGCCAGAGCAGGATCATACAATCTAGCACAGGTCACACAGGAATGCATCCAGGTTGGTTTTGAAAATCTCCAGAGACTCCACAACCTCTCTGGGGAGCCCGTTCCAGTGCTCTGTGACCCTTACAGTAAAGAAGTTCCTCCTCATGTTAAGGTGGAACCTCTTGTGCTCCAGCTTATATCCATTCCCTCTTGTCCTATCACAGGGCATGAGTGAGAAGAGGCTGTGCCTTTCCTCTTGACACTCAGCCCTCAGATATTTATAAACATTTATAAAATCTCCTTTTAAATTGTGTTGCTTTTATGAGCATATTTTGGCTAAAAAGATTTTTTAAAAGTAATTAACTGTTTCCAGTCTCTAAACTGCTTTATGTGCAGTGCTCTCTGCCTTCTGCCTTCCCTTGCTGAATCTCAGTGTTGATGAGTAAGAGGAGACTGAACATGCCCTCAGCAGGTCTGTGGACACTACCATATAGAGGGGAGAGCTGGTGGCCCTCTTGAGGGCAGTGCTGCCATTCAGAGGGATCCAGCCAGGCTGGAGGAATGGGATGACAGAAATGTCATAAAATTCTACTAGGATAAGTGCAACATTATGCACTTTGAAGGGACTGGCATCTCTGCACCAAGACAGGCCAAGGACTGACTGTCTGGGGAGTTGCTCTCCTAAAAAAAAATCCTGGAGGTCCTGCTGGACAGCACATGCACATGAGCAGTAACAAATCCCACCACTTATAGAATTGTATCAACAGGGGCATGGCTCAAGGGAAGAGATCATCACTGTTTTGTGAACACTTATTAGGCTGCACCTTGACTACCCTAATACAACAACCATATTGAAACCCCAGGAGATATCACACAGTACCTGAGAGGATATCACTGAGGAGAGGGAGTCAGGCTCTTTATGGAGCTGCACAACCCAGGAACAACAAACAGAGGTCATAAGCAATGGTGGCATTAGTCTTTCCTTCTGTACATTTTTTGTGACTGGCTGTCAGAGTCTAATCCACTCTCCTTTGTTTTACTAATCTTGCCCAAGCTCCTGACACTTTCCTAGTCTTTCTGTCCCTTTGATCAGATACTGCCTCTTTCTAACATTGTCTTTAGCAGTCATCCAACCATACTCTGTCTACATTGCAGATTTACCCAAAGTAAATCTCCAAACCACTCTTTGCACCACATTGGTCCCTGCTAATTGCCTGCTAAAGAGGTACTTCTGTTCTACAAGGTGTGCTGTTTCACATGCTACTCTATTTTCCTTAAAGGCCTTCTCTTCAGAGCAATCAAAGGTTTTCCCTATAGAAGATAATAAAAAGTCAATAGACATTTAAAGTAAGCCTTCTTTCTTTCTCCCAAGATAAATTCCATATTTTTACTTCTTAGTTACTTACTCTGCTCTCTTCTGATTATGATTACCACTTGTGTAGCTTTTCCTGTTTATTCCTCAGGCTCTTATCATTTAAGAAAAAAAATTTCCAGGGCTTTCATTTGCTTTCTACTCAGGTTAGATTTGGATTTTTCATATTATGCCTTGACACCACTTGAAATCACATTGGATCAAAAAAACATAAAATCAATTTCAAAAATTAAACTGATTGTTTATTCTTTTAGGCAAAATCTTGTATATCCTTTGATTTATTTTTTTTTTCCTTTTCAATTAAGAGGCACAGATCTAGCCTCAGGTTAAAAAAAAAAATAGTTCAAGTAATGATAGAACCAAAGATGTGAAACAAGAATGCATTAGTGTGTCCTCAACCATAACTTTTGTCTCAGTTTTGAGGAAAGCCACTGAAAAGCTTTCCACTGAAAGACACGAGTGAAAGCTGCAACACAATTCATTTAATTTGGATTTAAATCTAAATCTATTGCTTTTAATAGCAGTAAGCATAAGGGAGAAGGTGAAGCTATTACAAAATATACATCTGGGGATTAAACTACTCACTAATAGCTCAATAGAACTCCTTTTGTTCAGGCACATTCAGTGCTCCAGGGGTAAACCACTACAGCTATTATTACATGAAGCTTTATAAGCATCATAATATAATTAAGCCTACCCCCTTTATTAATTAAAGACATATTTTTTCTGGATGATTTATAGGTAAATCATTATATCTGTGTGGCTATACCACAAGAATGTGCACTCAAAGAAAAAAATATCATCACTCGCCTCTTGATAATTTTGCAACTTCCTTTTAAGATGTATTGAAACCTCACAGCAGCATGTGCTCCTTTTTTTGTCCAGTTCAACTTTCTGTCTGGGTTATAAGATCTTGACTGTGCAGAAGAAAGGTGGCCACTTCTGCATGAAAATAAGTGTGTTTCACTGATCACTAAAATGTCGACTTTGCTTAGGAACATGAGAGTTTACATTTCCTAGGTAATGGGCACCAAAAATCCCTGAAAGCTGGGATAAAACTATATGCAACTTTTATGGTGCAAGCCTATGGAGCCATTTATAAAAATAAGCTGAGTTTTATATGATTGGTAACAAAAATACATAAAAATGTTGTTTGCCCCATATATTGGGAAATATCCTGTCTTGGCACTCTGCAGCTGGTGAGTCATAATTTTACAGTTTTTACTAAAATAAAAATGAAATTAAAAAGTCCACATTTTCAAAGAAGTACAGAAACATAATATTTATAGAAGATCATAAACAAGTACTCTGTTAATAGCTGTTGAACTTTGTTTAAAGAATAACAGACTAACATTTCCAAAGTACTCTTTGCTGAGATTGAACAGGATTTTATTCAAACTGTTGCGGTAAGTAATGAAAAACAAATGAGATTTCCAAACTGTTTTGACTGTTAGGGGTGTGATGGCAATATCATTGCTTTTTGCACTTGCAGCTGCTGCTTACACTGAAACTACCCATTTAAAACATAGTGTCATTTTATACTTGAACTCTTGATCTGCAATAGAGAAAGGCCAGGCATATTTAACCTAGACTGAAACCAGTCTGATGCAACCCCGTTTTTATTCTTGTGTGTGAAGGCTCTTCAGCTTCCAAACCTACTTACTTCAACCTCTGATGTGGATCACAGACAACAGCCAACTCTAGAGCTGTTTCTTGCAAAAAGTCACAGAAGAGCCAAAGATGCTTTTGAGCAGCCGATGCTCACAGTAATTAAAGTGCTTCTTGCACTTGTCCCACCCTGCTGGTTGGCTTCACCCACAAGCTTCTCCTCTGGATGAGGGCCTAGGGTAGAACCTGTGTAGCTCCCCAAGACTGAAAAACCATTGGTGTCTCGTGGGATTTGTAGTTAAGAAGAGGAGGCCTGATTCATCAGAGAGAAAAAAAGATATCAGCAGCTAAACTAAACTTCTTGTAAGGCATTTTGTTAATACACCTGGATAAAAATCAAAATAAATCTGAAACATGTTTTATGGCCAAAGTTTTCATTTTGTTACTGAAGTAAGAAATTTCCACAAAATCTTCACATTCTGCCTAATGCTAACTTTTATTCAAACATTAGATTTCTCATGCGCAAATAGTTTCTAGGAAAATCAATATTAAAAAAACCTACTGAATACCTTTAGGAAGAATAAAGAAAATCAGGTGAAAAAGCACCAACAACTGATATAACATCATCCATATTGCAAAAGGTAGACGGAGCAAAATATACACAGTGAACTGACGAGCCTGATCTCATCTTATTGTCTCTGTATTATCAAATTCCCTGATAGTTTTGGGGTTTTTTAATGCAGATAGGTCTAAGAGTTCACATTTTTTTTAGTCAAATGGATATAACTGGAAAACAGCCTTCATAAACCATAGACTGTAATTATTGATCTTCATTTTACAGCATGGACAGCATCAAGAGTACAAATGATTCTGAATCTTGAATTTCAGACACTTCAGATCCACTGTTCAAAAATTGGACAAGACACTGTTTTAGAAGCATTAATTTATTTCTTTACTGAAGCCAGTAGAAGTTTATGCCTCACATTAATGGAGTCAAATTTGACCTGTGTCTTTGTTTCCTTTAAAAAACACAGTAACCAAACAGCCAACCAAAAGGAAAAAAAAATAATAAAAAAACCCAACAACAACAAACAAACAAAAACCCAGAAAAGCAAACATCAAACTGAGATCATCTAAGACACTTTGAAGGTTTTAGCTAAAGGTTCAGGAGACAAACATCAAAGGTTGTCAGAAGGACAACTGATCCCTGGGATTAGCAGGGCTGATACATTCTGTCTGTGTCCGTTAAAGCTGCAGTAGGAAATTACCAAGCTCATACAATAGGTTTCACATATTATTCTGCAATCAAGACACATTTAGATTTCATTTGCTCTACTTCAGATGTCACTTGATATTCCAGATTCTTAAATCAGTCCCTGCCTTGATTTATATTTGCCATAAATATTTTGAAGGAGGGCAGGTGTAACCACACAGACCCCCACGACTATTTAGATGAGGACTGCATCTACTGCTGGAGACAGATGTGCTCAACAGGAAAATCCTAGTCATGTTACAGTACTAAACCTTGACATACACCAAAGATTTTTAAAACACCTGTTCTGCATAGCTCTGAGCAAAGCTATATTTAATAATACAAATCATATAGAGGAAAGGCTAAAAAACATAGTAACTTTACTCTTCCTTAGATACTAACAGTGAGGAGATTGTTTAACACAACATGAAGTATATTCATATCTCAAGGTTTTAAGCATGCTTTTCCTCCTCTCTTGTAGCATCTGTATTTCCATTTAACCATTCAGAATGAAGGAATGATGATAACTCAGAAGAATTAGAGGATGCAATTAGCCTGTCCTGCTTCAACCTACTGAATATTTTGATGATACAGTGTTAATAGAAATTGAATGTGGTATTTGTATGTAAGGAAGTTAAACTCAAAGTCTAATCCAAATTATAGCTGAGCTTATTACTTGAGTTATACTACTAGGTATGCTGCATACAGAAACGACTCTGTGAAACACCCAAGGCAAAGAAATCCTGCTTTATAGTGCATATAATCGGAAAAGTAAGGAAAGAAAATTTAAACTGTTATTTAAACAAGTCTCATTCCAATTACTACTTTCCTCTCTGTCAGGGCCAATTATTCTCACTTTAGACATGAGTAGCATTTCTAGTTTGGTTTTTTTTTTTTTTTTTTTTTTACAATGTATGGAGTGCCACACGGTAATTTTGAAATGCCTGAAAAATAAAGTGCACAGGAAAGGAAGACTTACTAAGCTTAAAGATATCCTCTTATTTTGTCATAGTGACAATTTTTCATACTAAAATACAGAAGGACTTTACAAGCAATGAAGTGCCTTGGACATGCTTTTACTTATGCCCTCTAAAGTAAGAGTGAGAAAAATTTGAAAACCAGAGCATTCCTTCCCTAGCATCTATGCGAGACAAGAAAGCAAGTCCAGGAATGTTTACTTTTTTGTTCATAAGAGAAAAATAAAATTAAAATAGAGGTACTGGTTGTGAAATTAATATGACATGCTAATTGTAATGTTAGACTACTGATACTGTGGTTTAGAAGCCTCCCTTACCCTTGCCATTAACAGATAAAATGGAACAAACAAACAAAGTGAGCAGTCAAAACCCAAGAGTGTATTTTTGACCTGGTTAAAATGAGAACAGGTTAATTTTTTCTTAATATGACATAATACAATCAGGAATTTGTATTAATTCCAAACTTGCCAAATAGAGAACAGGGGTTTTGCCTTTTGGATAGTAGGTCAGGAGCTTCTCACTGTTTGCCCTTAGCTCTTTCATTTGCAGCAGAGACAGTTGCTTGGTACCAATTTTAACCAACTAGAATAGAAAATTTCCAAAAACGTAGGTTTGTGGAGATCTTGTTTTTCTGTAAGTGTTTCTCATGTCTAAGTCATCAGGCAGACCAGATGTGTATAAATGATACTGTGTTCCAAAGGACTCCTTCATTGCACTCCATCCTGCAGGCAAGAAACAGAGAGATTTTCTATATTTTATTTTAATTAATAAAAAGCACAGACTTGATACTTTTTGATGGAGGTTTTTTCCCTGAAGGCCTCCAAAATCTTTTGATCATATTTCTAAAACATTATTCATTCACAGTAGGAGTGGAAACACTGTCAATCAAGAATTGTATGTCTGCTTTTATATCTATCCCCATGGATATAGGAAAGCTGTGCAATCAATAGAATTTTATACAAAATACTGATTTTACTTCTTGAATCATCTTCTCCTAGATATATCCATTTCCTTTACTACTTTATTCAGTATCCATGTCAATACTGGTCACTGCATGCACCTCAGAGACCTGACTGTGTAATACTCAACTTAATGACTTAGTTCTCTGTACATTTGTAGCCTTTATTTAGCAGCAAGCCTCTTTTCAAAATTTCTTGTGCATAATAGTGGAACATATTGCATAGACCTACATCCATAAGTCTACTCAGAAATATGAAAAAAAGTAAAATGCAAGTCAAAATAAAAAGAAAAGTTTGCTTTTCTTTAATATTCATCCTGGACTAAAATTTTTTAAATTACAGAAACAAAGAATATATAAATGTGGGGTGTGTTAAGGGAATGCATAAATATGAAAATTGGCTGTTTTAGGAAACCAAACTGTCCCTGGAGAAAAAGAAGTTGTAATATTATTTCACAAGAGAAGGAAATGTGCGCTAATTCTTCTACCTTTTGCATACAGGTAATATATTTGACCTTTACTTTATTGACCTTTACTTCCTGAGATGGCAGCTTGCCTTTGTACAATTGATCTGAAGGGGTAACTTTATGATTTTGTCTTTAAGTTCCCTTCAGGTGATTTCACCAGTGTATTCAGTTTCATGCAATGGATTCCTATCTGTGGAATGTGATGCTCTTCTTTCTTTACCTGATTTCACAACCCAGTTCATATACATGTTGTTGCCTTTCTCTCCAGATAAGATTTGAATGCATTAGCCATTTTCCTTCTCACTTTTCATACTTTAGATACATTTCAGACTCCACACGCCAGGGGATTTTGCCCATGCCCAAGGAAAAGTCACAGGAAAGGCTCAGTTCCGTTGGCTCGTCCTGGCTGCCACAGAACCCAGCAATCTCCACAGTCTGGAATTCTTCCCATTTCTTAGTCTGGCAGGTACTGGGATTACAGAGCATCTAAAAGTAACCATATGATGGCTTTATCTCCATTACTGAGACAAAGACAGCAGAGTGTACAACTGCATAGTTTAATTTCTAGAAAGAACTGTTATCAAAATTATAATAATCTCCATTTAAACGTAACACAGAAGATAGCTGTAAATGCCCTTTGTTAATCTCACAACTACTTTTGACAGGGAGGATATATGTTTAGAGAAGAAATGTGTCACAATGAGTCTCCTCATCTGGCCAAAACTCACTGAAATTTGGACAAATAATTTCTGTCAGAATCTCATCAGCTCGTGAAATGTAGCAAACAAGCATGAGTGTGTTTTCTTCATATTCAGGGTACTCAAAGAGCATGAACCAACAGGAAAAACATATTCTCTAACACTGTGAGATTGACTATCAATTAAGATTTTCTCTACAGAGAAAAGTGTTCATTTCTCAGTTTGCTCTCTATTGGGCCACATAGATTATAATTCTTTTGTCATTCCTATCTTTTTCTTGATTGTGTGTTCTTTCCTCAGTAGAAAATAAACCTGAATAAACCTGAAACCAGAATGAAATTATAAATTCTAGTTACTTTGTACATTGGCCCAGGATGGTCACTATACTAGGAATGAATAACTTGGAACCATTAAAGAAAAAAATACATCAGCAAAAGGTAGAGATAGGGTAAGATCAAGGTCACATCCCTCAGGAGAACTTGGCTGTGGTATGATGATTTGGTCTGCAATGTGCACATACATACACATGCACGCACAAAAGTCAGCAAGGTATAATTTAGATTTATGCAGAAAGAAGAAAAATTAAAAGAGACAGAATCCTTTTTTTGAAAGAAGAAACATTTACAGTTGGAGCACAAGACATTCTACCAGGAGTTTCATTAAACAATAAGAATTTTATTAGCACTTTAAGAAGGGGAAGCATTCTTAATTACAGCCTTATTTAAACATTATACAAAATATATAGTGTAAAGTGGGTAAGAGAGTTTCTGTTAGTCCTTAAAGGACTATCAAGGTCAAAAGTCAATTAGAGTACTTCTTCAAATTGAAGAAATTAAATTAGTTCCTTTCTGCCTTGCAGTGTGTCCTGCTTTTACAACAAATATTTATAGGATAAATCATTCTGTTAGGAAAAAACACAATTCATTCTACTCTAGGCAGACATTAGTGTAATTGTAAATGTGAAATTCATCATTTTTAACACTAGCAAATATTTTCACAGAACCATTTCCTGTTCCATGACTACAAAAGTCTAGTTTTGCTGAAGACCCAGTTATTGTTGAAGCCACAGCACTGATAATCACAATATTAATATAGATGCCGAAGTTAGTGGGGCAATTTGCATGAATTAGATGAGAAGAACTTAACTGTTGATCAGAAGAAGAAAACTGTGATACAACATGCCCTCAATATCCTGTGCTTTGGCTTTGTAAACCAGTAAGCCCATGAAATTCAGATGAAAAGCCAAACGTTACACCCTTTGTTTACTGGATTTACACACCTGGCTGTTTCATAGCTTCTTCTATTCTAATTCACTGCCTTCAAGAATGTTGTGCCAGCTGAAGATTAAGGTAGTAGCTGACCCTTTATTTTTACCATTTTTTAATGTAATTTTGATAAACTGCCTGTGTTTGTCTTTATGTCAAGGACAGTATCTGGAGGGTTATATGATTTACAACCAAGGTGAGAAATAAACTCAGAGATAATACTTTTAACTGATTTATTCATTCTTTTT
The DNA here is from genome assembly GCA_024605025.1 of Megaceryle maxima. Classification (NCBI taxonomy): domain Eukaryota; kingdom Metazoa; phylum Chordata; class Aves; order Coraciiformes; family Cerylidae; genus Megaceryle; species Megaceryle maxima. Next base: position 11,650 of record JANHGN010016025.1, read on the forward strand.
TACTTCTTGCTGATGGAGCTGACAGCAAGGGATTTGTATTGTTAATTCTTCTGCTGATTGCTGAAAGAACCAACTGACTGTGCCCTGACTGCTCCTCCAGCTTATTTTCCAGGTCCTTGTTTCCTGGTAGTCTCTCCAATCTAAGAAACTGAAGGCAATGGATTTGGGCCCAAAAGGCCTACATTTTCTGTTGATTTAAGTGGGTTTTTTTGGTAATGCTGAGTATAATTGTTTAGGGATAGATTCTCAGTGTAAACTGGCAAAGAGCCTCTGAGTGCTCATAACCATGCCAATTTACACAGCAGAGAATTTGATATGATCTCAGCAAAGGGAGCATAATGCTACATGCAAAAGAAATTCAAAAGTCGGAGAGGCAGACTGGCAAACAGCTCAAGAGAGTGAGAGGAAAAAAAAACATCTCAGAAAAATCTCTTTTAATAGCTCTGTAAGGGGCCAGCTGCAGGTAGTTGGGGAAAAGACAGTAAAGCATAGCAGGCTGAGTTAATGTCTCTCCCTTTGTGTGCGTGTGGGTGAAGAGAGTGAATATGATTCGGTTTCCTCACTAATGCTATGAGATGATTAAATAAGATATCAGTCATTGTCTCATGTACTGTGAATATAACAGCATTCCTGCCAAGCATGTTTGTTATGTCATGTGAGTTTGGTTTACAGTATAACTAGGAAAACAGTGTAATGAAAGGCTCATCATGCTGTGACTACACATAAATTCAAAGGCACCATGTACCATGTTCTGCAATACTTAGATTAGATTAGACAGGCCATCACCAACCTGGAGATCACTTGAGTCTGGTTTATACCTGCCATGTGTCCACACAGTCTATACTTAAATATTTACAGAGCAAAGGCAGTGTAGCCCCTTCTGTTTTGCTATGTTTCTATAAGTAAAGGTAATAAAAATGTGGCACCAGAAAAAAAAAAAAAAAAAAAGGAAACTCCCCCTATGGGAGCTGGTCAAGATCACCCAAATGTTTGTAAAGAAGGGAAAATCCTCATTAACATGCTTCTCCGTCCTCACCATCAAACTGCAGTCTGGAACACCACTGTCCAATTCTAATAGTTCTTGTTTGGAAGTTGTCAGGCAACCCATACTATAAGCACAAAACCTGTCAGCCTTCAGTGATCAGAGGTGGAGGGCATGGAAGAGAAATAGTTATTTTGCACACCTGGAAAGCTTGCAACTACAGAAGCTGAGTCCGAAGCTGAGGGAAGACTGTGCCATTCAGGAGAATCTGAGCGCCCAGTAATAATTAAACACCTAAGTAATCACAATAACTTGCAGAATGAGTCAGCATCTGGGGAAAAGATCAACTATTCAAGGTATTTTTAGAACACAACTTATTATATTCTTCAATGTAAAGCAACATCCAGGTCTTCCATTTTCACCTAGAGGTACTAAACAAAGAACATCTTGTCAGTCAGCAACCACTGGAGATACAGTAACATATATGGAGGCAGAGAGAAATAGACCCTCCCCCTACCCAGTTTCTGCCATGGCCAGAAGTATGGCTTTTCCACCCATGAAATACCAAATAACCATTGCCTGTACGTAATCCCTTGTGTTCCCCACTGCAGCCAATGAACTGTCTTTCTACTGACATTTTAGACATCAGAGGCTAGATGGATAACATCAGACAAAGACTAGCAGAAATATTGTTCATATGTCATTGAAAACCAGTAAAAAATTAATGGTCACATCACCTGGACATCGCACTATGTAATCTTTTATTAAGAAACATGCCACAGGCTTTTATCTTCTTCCTTTTAATGGGCAAACTCAATTTCTTGAAGCCATTTTGCAGGCATCCTTCATGCTTATCACCATAAACCCTGGGCTGCCTTAGTCAAGAGGAATGGAGAACAGGCAAATGTTGAGAAACATGACGAATCTACATAAAAAGATAAACTCACTGGGAGGTTTGTGTATTTACAGAAAATAAGTTTGAGATTCATTGAATTTCTCATAGGAACAGCATATTTTAAGAGTGAGAGCTCTCCTATAGGTCCCATGCTCTACAACTGATCAACATGAAACTGCAGAACTTCCTGGGTAAGACCTAAAGGTTAAGAAAGAATGAGGCATATCCCCTCAGGTATTGTTGGGGTGGAAAAGGAAGATGCTCAACAGAAGGTTGACAAGATAGAAGCTTTCCTTAACTAAGAAAAAACAACAAACAAGCAAAAAAGTCATACCATATTAACTTTTGTATTTGCATATTTTGCCTTTTCATTGTTTGTTCAAAATACTAAAATATATATAAAATATAGCCACTTTTAAAAAGATGTTTAACTTTTACTATTGAAAAACATTTCATTGAACATAAATGTATTGGTAGAATTATGGTAGAAAATGTTCATTTTCAGAAAACAGTGGGTGTTTAATTTAGAAATTAAATAAATAATGCTCACACTTCCAAAATCTGTGCCTTTAAGTAACTTCTATCAAGTGAAAAACAAATGGCATTGATCTATCTTCATTTAGTGTGGAAAAACATAACTGTATTTATGTTAGCATTTCTAGTGTACAATGAAACATTTAAAAATGAACAGTAGCTTTCTCTTTTAAGTAAGACTTGAAATCAATGGAAGGGCAGAATTTTTGTATTAATAAGTGTCAATGAAAAGTTACTGCTATAAAACAAAACAAAATGTATATATTTTAAATTATGACCAGTACTGGAATATCAAACACAGTTAAAATGCAGCCTTTCTTGCTCTTTAAATTTGCCTAAATAAAAAAACAAATTCCATCCCAAAGATATTCAAGGATTAACTAGAGCTTTCCTGCAAGAAATAGTTTTGTGGGTTTATCTGAAATTATGATGGTTAAAATGCAGGACCTTTATGACCTCCTCAATGGCAGGTTTACATTGAAACTGTTATAAATTATTACAGAGGTGAAGCCAATCTAAACAGTCCAACATAAATATATCTGCAGACATACTGGCTACTACATATTCTAAACACTGCCTGTATATGAATAAACAGAGCTTTCTAAATCATTTAAGAAAATGTATTTATTCATAAAATCAATAATATTTATTTTTGTGTTTGACAAAAAAGGCCTATTATATCTAACTTATTGGAGCTTGAAAACATTTTTTATGGATTCTTATGTGGTTTTCCTACATCTGATAATGGCTGAGAATTTTATTGTGAATTATGTGACTATTTCTAATAGTTTTTGTATTTGACTAATCCTTATCTGTTTAAATTGTTATTTTATTAAATTTCAAAAGTAAAATACTTGAGTAAACATACTGTACAGGGCTACATTTATTCAGCCCTGTGTCAACCAAAACTTTTATCAGACTATAAAACAGACATAGGTAATACTGGAAAACAAATCCATATTTATGTGTTTCTACTTTCTTATTCATTTGGAACAGCAATAAAAATACATTTTTCAGATCATACTATTATAATAAGCAGAATTTGTGGCAGGAAAGGAAATGTGAGATGTTAACACATGGCCAGACCCTGGGTATTGCATTTATATGCATGAAACCATACAGGAAAAATTGCAGACTCAAACAAAATTATGTATAATAACACTGTTTGTGTTGCTTCCTAATTTCATACAATATTAAAAATATTATATCACATTAAAATTCCTCCTCCTAAATTCCCAAGATTCCCAAAGTGCTTTGCAAGAGGCAAACTGTGTGCTACATTAAAGAAAAAAAAATGCACATTACATGTGCAAAATAGTCTCCTGAAGAAACAGCCATAAAACTAGAAAATGGGAAGTGAGTCCTAAGATCTGCTGCCCTGAATCTTTCTGTTGCATTAAAGAAACCTGCCAGAAACACAAAGGCAGCTGTGAAATAATATAAATGCCAATTTCTTCCTTCTGAGTTATACTCAGAAGCCTGAAGTTTAATGCATCCTTTGAAACTCCTGAGTTTCTTATTATTGCAATTTTGTGATCTCTTTCTTTGTTTACTATATAAATACCCTGTAACTGTATCCAATATTAATAGCTGCAGCATTTATTTACCACTTTGCTATTTATCTCCAGCACTTCCTTTACAAAATTGCCCCTGGTACCTACTGTACAATACCAAACAAATAAATAAAAATAAATTAAAGCACTCTTTTTATTTTGAAAATTATACAACCATATATTTCAATCCTCCATGTCCCGTATACTTCCAAGTTCTCAGTTATACTCATTTACTTTACCATGTAGTGTATATAATAGACATACAGTTTCAGAAGGCTGGCTTGCTGTGCCAACAGGAGCCGGTAGCTCTATTCTTGCAGCTTTCATATATTGCCTTTGATTGTTCCCACTGGGGAGCTCCCCACTGATGGTGTTGAATGTTTGTGGAGAAAAGAGTTTGATTCAGTCTCAAAAGCACTAACTAGGGGTTTTTTTTTTCCATAATTTGCTGGATAGCCAGGAAAGGTCTGAGGAAGGTAACAGCTCTTTTGGGTCAAAACTACAATCCCCGAAGAATTGCTAGATAAAGTATGGTTGGGGTCAGATTTTCTTTGATAACATAAAGCAGTTACAGGTAAGCTATAAGACTTAGGGAGCAGGAAAGAACTATTTTAAATAGGAAAGGGTCCTTTCCCTCCAGACCCACGCTGCAGAATCTGGATCCTGATCTGAAACTCCTCCCTCCAGATGTCTCATGTTTCTGCCCAGGTCCCTCAGCCAGGGTGGTAAAGTCTGGGAGAGCCCCGTGACACGGACACAGCAGTAGAGCTGGCACCATCACTTCCCAAACATCCTGCTCTACCTGGAACTGCAGTGCAGCCCTTGGATTTGATAAAATGATTAAATAAAAATGTGATTATAGTGGATCTTTGCCAGCCCACAATCTCGGGAATCATCAGCAAGCCAGGACAGTCAGCTATTTCACACTGTTGACAGGAGGCAGCTCATGCTGGCTCTAGACAAAGCCTCTGCAAGGCAAAGGGGCAGTCTTACCCAGCAGCTGGCAGTGGGGAATGGATGGTCTGGCTTTCAGCATGTATGATAAGTGGGGTGCTGAGACATGAGTCACTGCTGGCTTCCCTTGCTACTGTAAGCACGCCTTCTTCAGGAAGCTGCCTTCTAAGATAGCACTGGCCATAGAATAAACAACTGACAACGTTCCTCAAGTTCTCACTCACTAGTTCATTCCTACTAACAGAAAAAGAAATTGCAACTGCTGCTGGTAGGGAAATAAAGATGATTCATTTTAATCCAAGCTAACACAACGAGAGAATAAAGGAGGTAGAAGTTGTGAAATAAAAAGATAAAACTATTAAGGACCCACTTGTACTAAAGACACTCAATTTAAATTAAAAAGAAGGATTGGTATTTAATTAAAAGAAATAAAAGTAGTCAAAAATAATTCAAATAAAAAGAAAGTAATCTTAAAGTATATTGTGTTTCTAAGTAACAATATTCTCTGTTTAATGGGTTCATATTGCAGATGCAAAATATAAAAGAGTTACCTCAAGGAAGGAAATTCTTTTACAAAAGATAAATAGCAAGAAAAGCAAACAAAAAGAAGCAAAATAAAGAATGTTCAAAGAGAATAAATAATCTTTTGTAAAGAAGGAAGAGGTTAAACAAACAAAAAAACTTTAAGCAAAAATAAAACTCTGCCATTTGTTCTTAAATCATCCATGTTACTAAATTAGTGATTAGCTCCCTGCTCCTGGGCCACAAATACTATGTAAGGCTGTTCTCCATCCCATCGCAAAAGCTGTGGTGTTCCCACAGATGGACAATAGCAATTCTAACAATCAGATTTCCAAGAACCAATCATGTATGTAATATATCCAGCACCTGTCAGTATTGAATTATGCAAATTATTAGACAGGCAGGAAACTATATGTATTGTAAGTGATAAAACCACTTTTTTTGATGTTTCTGTAGCTGCTGTGCTACTTTTCCCCTTCTGCTGTTTTTTCTTCTCAGTTAGAAGAGATCGGCTGTTGAGTACAGCAGCTTCAAACCTGCACAACTCTGGTGATGGGACAGGATTTAAACAAGTCCCATTTTTCACCAACTAAAAACCAAGATTTTTAACTCTGAGTGAAGTGTCACATAATTTAGAATTTCTCTGATAGGGAAAAAATATAATTGTCCTAAAAAAAGTCTGAATGCAAGCCACATGCAGGTTGACAGGGAACTGTGTGACACTGTAAATGCATCTTTGTCATCTCAAGGGAGTGTTAACTCCAGCACCTGGTTACATCAATTTAGATGTCCTCAAGGTAATTCTGTCATGAGTGATTTAAGGCTAATTAAAATCAATTGTTAATCATTTTAACTTTCATTTTTCACTGGAAATTTCAAAAAATACATATTTTCTGTAAAATTTATTTATCATGGGACATTTGGTTGAATTTTTTTTGTAAAATAAAACACTTCCAAGTTTTGGTTGCTATTTTATTTTTTCCTCCCTTTCTTTCTGCTTTATCTATCACATTCTCTACAATGACCAATGTGCCTTTTTTTTTTAAATCACTGCTACAGAGTTCAACACTGTGTCACTTCAGGGCACAGAATTATTTGAGTCTGATTAAACAGGCATTCAAAGAAGAGAAATCTAGAGCAATGTTTCTTCATGAGTTTTTTTCTTTATGTAGTCCAGAGTGGAAATGAAGGGAAATCCTGCTAATAAAATACCAGGAAATTTATTTATTTATTTTTTCCCCCAATAATATCCCTGTTCATATAGCAGAAAGATCAGTTGAAGGTGAAAGGAACAATATTTCCTGACGTGAAATATTAGCAAGTATGAGTTATTTAAATATATCACAACTGTATTTCAGCTACCTTCTGGTGTTGAATGCACATCCTTTTCTCCACACATCTGATTCAATAACATTTAATCACTCTACACAGATAAAAGTTAAAATATTTATAAACAAAAACTGTGCCAGCTCCATCAGTGAACAGACATCTTCCTCCCAAAACTTGAGCAGGTTATTTCACAGTCCCTTAAGGGTGCATTTCCGAAGTTAAGCACTGAGATGGAAAAACATCAGTGTTAATGTTATATACCTGTACTCGCAGGAAGTGATCTCTGTATCAAATGACACTTAGAGATGATGCTTAGGTGGCTTTAGACTAGTTTGCCTGATTAGAGCTTAGTTACATTATGAAGACCTTGAAAGCAGAATAAAATTTCCACAAGCAAGAATTATCACAATCAGGCTGCACTATCTTTTTCATGTTCTTTTTTGTAAGGAGGAAACAAGTAGGTGGTCCCACCAATAAGGGCTAGATCTCTGCTTTCCTTGGCTAGTGAATTTGGCAATTTGAAGTCTACAATATCTAATTTGCTTTATGGGAAAACAAAGTTTTAGCTCTTCTGGAATGAGTGAGATTATACTGGCTCTGGTCTTTCTCATTTTATTTTTTGTTTCTGTAACCAAGAGCAACAGACATCAGTGCACCTGCTGTACACACATGGACATTCCCATCAACAGCCGCTAATATCTTATATTCCTTACAGTCAACCTGTGGACTTCACTTCCAGTTTGACTTTTCCAAACCAGAGTTTCAGTTTACCTATTTTGCTTCTCATAGCCATACAGTTTAATGTACAAGTGAAAGATGGGAGAGACGGGCCAACTTTCACAAGTTCTTCAGTTATCTTTGATCTCGTCCATATTCTAGCTAAAGGTAAGTTCTAAAAATCATATAATCTAAAGGGTTGAGAGGTTCATGTAACTGAGATAACTAAATAGCATTGGGTCACTGTGTATTCATCTGAACATAAGTCTAGTTTTACAGAGGTTGTCACTTAACTGAGTTGATCAAAAGATTGCCTGAGATTTCTAACATAAAGTGTGAATACTCTGTTTCATGGAAATCAATATGCCATCATCATGCAAGTTGTTGTATCATCATATACGTATAAGGCATCTTGTCAAATTCAATATTAATCTGTCCCAAAAAATTAACAAGGAAGAGGACACACTGGAAGTATCAGGATGTATCACTATCTTTTCTTTAATGTAAAGGGGATTTACAGATTTCTACACACATTAATAAAAAAGCAATACTGCTATTTTATAAAAACAGGGCACAGAAAACAGGTAGGCAACATTTAGAAAGCTCACCTGTGATCAAACCATATGCACTCAGAAAGCAATCTCTAAACCACAAGCATGAGTATTTGCAAACAGTGCCATAAAGGCGGATGGCACTGTGGAAAATACTACATTTTTCCATAATTAGGCATCTGCAGACCATCATCCAAAGGAGCGGTATGGTTCTGAGATGTAAATGACACCCAGCTAGACAACCTTGTCTAACATTACAGATCAATAAATTTAAAAATATATTCAAAAAGTAAATGTATTCACATGTGCATGCACACACAGAGAGGCTGGCACTGAATTAAAGGTGAGACAGACCTATCAAGAAGTAAATAACCTATACTTTCAGTGAGAGATTCAGCTAGGTATTCTGAACACAATTCTTAGCACTGATTCACTCTTTTCAAGGCCCCGTAGAGGTATCAGAGAGATGTGAAAAGACCTTAAGAGCCTCCTTTGCTAGCCAGGGTTCAGTTCTTTCAACAAGATGGCAAAGGATTAAACAAACTTGCTTAAACCTGTGCAGGAACTCTCCAGAAAAGGTGGATTTCAAGGTTTGATTGGCTTGCAGGTTGAGGGATACCATTCTGTAGGGACAACCCAGCCAGTACTGCAAACTGTGCCCAGTCAAAGAAACATCAAAGAAACATCTACGTGGGTTTTATTTTATACCTTGGAACAGGCAAGAGAAAATAGGAAGCTATGACCGTGGGTTCTGTACTCTGCTTCTCTAGTAGCTCAGGGAAGAGTATTAGGACTCAGCTTTAGGGTTCAATCTTCCAACAATAGGGTTTGGCTTCTACTGTGCCCATGTATGGATCAGAGTATAAAGAAACCACACTTCAGCTACATCTATTATCATCTAATTACTGGCTCTTCCTTCCTTTTTCCTTATCATGTTGGATCACAGCATTTTCACACACCTGACAACACTATTTGCCCACAGTACCTTCTCAAATAGTGGAAGGTCTCAGTCCTACCAAATACTGAGCACTTTTTCTGACAAGGCAAAACCAAACATGCATAAGCCCATGCTCACCCTCAAGCATGCAGCGTACAATTTACTATGGGTACTACTCTTCTTTGAAAATCAACGTGAACTTAAATGCTTTCTGAATCTGTGAGAAAGAGCTAAACCTCATCTGAGAGTGAGTGTAAAAAGAGTGAGTTTTAAGAAAGACACCAATGCATGCAATCCCAAATAGTGTTATACAAGAATTTTAGTGCATGTAGTGAGAGGAATTAAACATAATGGGAACCATGCAGTCAAACAGCTTGCCATTCTTCCACTTATTTATTTCAAGACTTCTAATTCTTCCATCACTGAAGCAGCTAAGTTGTATTTACTGTGGCCCCATCCATATTTTCATTGTTTGCTTTTGTTAATCACATAGACATTTGTGGAAAACTTACAAGTTTAAAAAAAAAAATAAATCAGTATTTGTCAAGAAGGGAAGTTTCTTTCCTATGAAGCAAATTTCTTTCCCTTTCAAGGAAGACCAAGGATTACCCAATATCCAGTCCCACACTGAAATTGCTGCTTTACAGATCCATGTTAGAGACCATACTCTAAATTACCATTTCACTTCAGCATCAGTTCAACCAGCATTTTAAAAAGGCCTCCTCTGGCACATTGCCATCACCACAACAGTACTAAAATGGCACTTAAATCTGGACCACTATTTTAGGCATTTTACTGAGTCTGTGTGCAATTACTCCTGCCATGTGTTTCTACATGATCAGCAGCTCCAGACTGACTGTGTTTCTGCTATTAGAAAAACTGGTCTCAGTCTCTGTTATCACAAAGCATATTGCAAATTTGTTCTGAGGTTTTAATCAAATTACTTTACTAACATAGTAATATTTCCATTTTATTCTGTAATCAAGGATATTCAGACATACAAAACAGTAATTTAGAGCAGTATAATATTAGGCTCTAGCAATTTTTTGGGGGTGTTATATAGATACATCAGTAAAAAATGCAGGGGTTTTATACAGACCTGATAGTTAATGGTGGTTTTCAGAGAAACTCTTTTGTTTAAGGTAAAAATGAATTTTGGGCTACTTTCAAAAATTTGTTTTTCTATCAAACCTACAAAGCTTTTGGGATGGTCAAAAATATGTGCATATTTGGAGCAGAAACAATTGTCAGGTTTATGCTGGTTAAAATTCTGACCAATATCCCAAAGTGACATTCTGGGAAATATGCAAATGATTTTTCAAGTTATTTTAAAAATAATGGTATTTGACTCAGGAAGTTTATATTAAATACAATCTACAGTGGAGTTACAGTGAGAACTTCACTTTGGCTGATGGATGATAAGAATAAAGTCCTCCCCAGATGAATTGAGCCTTGTGTATATATCCACAAGCTATGCTCAGACATCTTATTTCACATAAAATTCCTACATAATGCATGGTTTCATCTAACATTGATTCCAATCCAGTTGGATCCTAGATTATCATGTTGGATTTTTCAGCTGAAAAAATACAGCAGTAGTATTTACAAATATTGAATTCATTTTAAGCTTTTGGAACTTAAACATGTGACATGATAGCCAGAGATAACTTGGAAGGTAGAGCTTCTTTCCGGACAGTTCAGTTGGTATTTCTGTGAAGTTTTTGATATTTAAAACAAACAAACAAACAAAAATAATAATAATTTTTAAAAAATCAACTAGTTTGTGGCAGAATGGGCAAATGCTGTTCATAAAGTGAACATTCATATTTATGAAATGGAGAATTTTTAAATAGATGTCCTCTAGAGAGGGTAAATCCAAATGTGGTGGTATCAAAGTTATAGTATTTCGCTTTGGGTCTCAAAATGATACTGAGAGATATATTCATAAGAAAAAAGGTTTCAAGTTACCAAAATTCTTCTTATATGAATTTTAATTACTTCAAGCAAAGGTAAGGCCATTGTGAAACTATTATTAAGACCCAAAACATACAAAGATAAGACACACAGAAAGAGCAGTGAAAGAAGTAAGTAGTTTTGAATCGCATGCTTGTTTAGAGCATCATCATAGGAACATGACTATCTCTCCTAAGCCCCACTGTAATGTAAGTGATAAGCTTGAAAGAAGTTGGCAATGATCTGATTTTCATGCACTGAAACTTCTGTGATGCTAACCAGTAGTGTCTCACCATTTCAGTGTACATCTTCCTTCCTCCACCAGTCTCTATCTTGTCTTTAATCTTGGACAATGTTACCAAACTGAACATTGATTAATGCATTCTGTCACATTTGAGTGACATAGTCCTGAACCACCATTCTTAGGTATTAGTATAAAATACTAATAATTTGAAGACTCAAATTTTGCTAGAGCATTCTATTCTTTTCTTCCTCACTAATCTATGTTGTTAATTAATCAAGTAGTTTTATAATGAACAGTATGAATAATTTTCAATGTTTTCTATAAAACTGCCACAAAATTCAGATAGTAATTTTTTTCTCAATAGAGATACATTGAAAAATAAATTTATAGAGAATTTTAGTTCTAAAAAGCTTCTTTTTCATTACAAGATTATAATTTTTAAAAACAAATATGTATACATTAATAGTCAATAACTCTAAAAGCAGATCCTTTTTTCACTGGTCATTTTTTATCCCTTAACAAGAAAAAATAATGCTCTATTATGAGAAAGAGTGAAAGCAATGGCTGCTTTCATGGATCTGTTTTTTTTTCTAGCACTGTTTTGCTGGCAGGAGCAGGTAGACCAAAAAAATAGCATGATGGAAAGGAAAAGCAACTGCAGACCATTTCTTGTTCTTCTCAAACCATGAAATTGCTAAAATTCAAATTGTGGCAACTCAGAAATGGTCTTGGATCCCCCAAAATATCACTTAGCATCATGTGAATACCTGTGGTCTTCTGTTGGTTTGTCAGCTTTGTAGTCAGCTGGAAAAATGGCTGGCAGGGTGAGGGGAAGTGGAATCAGGGACCTTCACTTGGGATAAACCCCAAGCAAAATACTACTTTAAAATTTTAAGTAAACTAAAAGTTTAAAAATTTGCCTTGAGTGAACAGAGTTTTACCTACAGTCCCTGCTCAGTTTCTGAAGGAGAGTGTTGGGGCCCCATGTGTATCTCCCACTCCTGGGCTTTGACTGTGGGGCTGGGACTGTGACCTGCAGCAGGGAAGACCCTGCCCTGCTCACTCACTGAGGCCATGGGATAAGGTTTGCTTGGCTTCTGGCCTCATCAAAAAAATAAAATGCATTGTCAGTTCCTCTTCAGAGCTAAAACCAGTAACTTTTTAGACTTCTATAAGAAATTATTTTCAGCTTTTCTCCAAAGCACTCTGCTGACACAAACATGTTCACAAAAGTGTTTTTGTGGGATAATACCAGGTTGAACAAGTCCTTCTCCCCAGGCTTCATTTGTGTTCACTGCCTTGAGATGGCATTAACTGTTTGCATGATGATGCAGTGAACATAATTGAAACACTGAAGTGGGTAATAAGTCTCCAAAATAAAATTCTCCCAACCCAATGACTCAGTCAGAATGGCCATATAGACCATCTACAGCAGCCCAAGGATAGGGAGTAATGTGGGGACTGAGTACTAGCCACTTTCCACAGCAGTGGAATCCATTTTTTTTGATGGTCAGGTCATTTCTTATTGGGGCATTCATTTAGACACAGAAATAAGGACATAGACCTTTTAATTTGATGCATACTTTTTGAAACCTTGGGTGTAATACAAATTTGGTGGAATGAATAGAATAATTTAAAGTAATGTTGAATGACTAATTTTATAGAACAATTTAATTAAACAATAGATCAAAGAGGGAACTCAGGAGTATTTCTTGTAAGATACTTTATATTTGAATTAATTCTCTGTGTGGGATAGTGCTTAGTATATTAATTTATTATATCTGTTACCAGCTATGTGTTGTCTTAAAAAACAAACTGTGGCATAGAGTTTCAAAAGCACTGGCTGCAGTTGGAATTTCTATGTAGTGGTTCTGAGTTGTTGAGTGTAATTTTGAAAGGATTAGTTATACCAAAATATTTTGTTAAAGGGGAACATTATGCAAAAAGTTTTACCTGTGAAAAAGTCCTAGGAAGACAGGTACCAGGCTTGCTGATCAGCTTTATACCTTGGTTGTGAGAGATGGAAAAGTACCAGTCACCCATGTATGCTTGACAGAAGTGGTTTTTTAATAACCGTAGTTGCCTTTCTGACTAACACATCTGGGCCTAAAGATGACTGATGTTTGCATTGCTGAAACAGACCTTAAACAGTTGTTTTCTCCCAACACAGTGTAGAAGGTCAGCTTAGCTGAACTCTGAGATGCATATTTCCTTTTGCTGTGAGATCTGAGGTCTGTGATCCAGTGGAATTTGTTCAATTTATCAGTAGATGGCTAAAACTGTTTATTAAAACAAACATAAGGAACTCTTCTACGATTTATAAGCACATAATGGAACTTGTGAATGACTCTCTTGCGTCTCAGTAAATGGAATATGTGGCACAAAGATAGCCTTCATTCCTCCCATCTCTACAGTGTTTACTTAGAGCTGACTGAGAACAAGAAAAGTTATTCAGAATTTGTTCTTAATTCTTCTTCTTTTTCTCTTTATTTTTTTTTAATTTATTCTTTTTATTTTAAAACAATATTCTGACCTAATGCTCAAAAATGCAACAGCATTCATTTTATAAGAAAATTCAAAATTTTCTTGAAGAAAGTTAGCACATATATTTGTTGGTACCTCTGTATAGAGAAGCTGTTTCTGAGTTTTTACAGCAGGGAAGGCAGTTCAAGTGAAAGAACTACAAAGATGCAATATAGTGACATGGTATGGAGGGGTGTTATTTCTTTTACTGCTTCCCTGTACAAGTGAATTGCACATGGTGTTGTCAGGCAATAACAGAGTGTATGCAGTTACTAAATGTGTATGCACTTTTCATTACACCATCCTTACTCTTTTTACAAATTTATTTAGCTCATTTTCTCTGTACACTAGATGATGCTTTCTATCTCCTTACATGCTTTCTACCTCCATCCATCACCTTTCCTTACCTTCAGCAACATTTCCTGAACTGGAAAAGTCAGAAGAGACCAGAAACTGTCCCTCTAGCATACTGGCTGTAAACATTGTGTGAAGGTTCAAAGAAGGTTAAAAACAGGCAAACAAGAGAGTGTAAAGGTTTGGGAAATGTCTCTGTTTCAGGCTGTGGGCAAGCCCACATGAAACACAAAGCAGGATTTCTATTAGCCCCTTCCCCCCTCCCTCCCAGGGGAGGATAAGAAGGGGAATAAAGAAAAAGAAAAATGCCTCACACAAAATTGGAAGTTAAGACTATAACAAATTTAATGAGTAACAGGAATAAAACAGAAAAAGGCATATTAAGAGAAGAAGGATACAGAACTCTGTCCAAAACCTGGTGGGGATGGATTACGCAGTGCATGTGGAGTCAGGTCCAGCCCTGCTGAGATGCCCTTGCAGCTCCCAGAGCCTGGGAAGGAAGAGCCACCCTGAACCTCCTGTCTCCTTGTTATATGGAGTGTGTCAGGGAAGGGGAGGGAATAGCAGCTGCTGGCTCCTCAGGGTCCTGGTTTATCACCTGTCCCCCACACTCAGTCTGTTCACCCCTAAGCCACAAGAGGAAAGCTTCCATTTCATGAGAAAAAAAAAAGAGTGGTGAGGATAAAAAGAGAGAGTCTGACAAAGCAGAATGCTGAATGAGGCACAGAAATTGCATGGAGAACTGTTGTTCATCTTTTTTTTTTTAACCAAAATGCGGAACGGCAGTTGAAGAAAATGGAATAAACCACACAGAATAAAGGAAATTCTTTTTCAAGAAATCCACAATTGTATAATTTGATTGCCAGAAAATATCACTGAGGATGTTGGCTTACCAAGATTAAAAATATATGAATAATAAGAATATTAAATTATAGTGTTCAGCTGGAAATAAGAAAAAAAAATCCATTGAAATCTCCACAGAAAATTCCTGAGGAAAAAAAATAATATTGTCTTCTTTCCAAAATTTTCTATCTTTCACAAGAAAATTTACAACTTCTGAATTGAAAATTAAGATTAAGAGATATTTTCAGTAACTTTTTAACATTTATTTTAAGAGAAATGGAAATTATCTTTATAGAAAACACATTTCATGGGTATATTTTTTCTCTTTGTAAAGCCGTAGTCAACCACTATGTGACTGGGTTAAGAATAAGCAGGACAAATTTTATGTCCGTTATATCCTTCTCCCTAGCAGCTGAACACTATCAGAAATAAGAATGCATGCACCACTGAGCTGCTGCAATACCATGGTTCCCATGCTCTGTATTTATAAAATCTCCTATGATTTAAACACCCCCTGACTTCTATACAAAAAGTACAATATATTGCACATATTGTTCTAACATACACATTTTCTTTAACAATCAAACAAATTTAAAATCTTTATCTAAATATCTGTCTTTTGTTACCATTTACAGGAACTGACATTCACTTCCACTGGTATGTACGTAAATGAAGCTGAAAAAAATATATACAGAGTTTGTGAAGTGTTATAACTGTTTTCTTCATAGCTCATCCATCCCTTTATACATTTATAAAACTGGGTTTAAAAATGGGATGTATTTTCTTAGTTTAGTGAAGAAAAGAGTTCACATATTTAAAGAAATAATTTGTTAGAAAAAGTTACTTATTTTTTTCTGTAAAAATATAAATTTATAAGGTTTTACAGCTGAGCTTACTGTGCTCATGAGAGTTAGAACATATTTTTATACAAGAGAAAACTACCTAAGTTTTGGGGAGAGCAACATTTTCCGTATTATTGGGTACAGTGGGACTAGCAAAATCAGGAAATTCATGTTTTATGAGTTTAAAGAAAAATCAAAGTTACATAGTCAAGCTAAACATCACCGTCTGTTTAGTAGGGTACTTCTGGTAAAAGGGTCTAAAATGTTTAACAACTATATCTTTGAACTTTTGGGTTCTTCTAAACTGTTCTAAACTAAGTACCTGATTCAGGGAGAACAACTGGTTACAGCTTTGTGCAAACCTCTTTAAATTGTTTTTCCTTGAGACTTTTTATAGCCCAGCACTTTATATACTGGGGAAAAAAATTGTATGCCGTGTGTATTTTTTGGTTATTCTGCAAATTAAAATCTCAAAGGATTGTCAAAACCATAAATTATATTTCAGTGAGCTAGGGAAACAATTTATTAATTTTGAGATTCTTTGCTGTACAAAACAAAAATGTATCTTTATGTCACGAAACTTTCTAATGGCTGCTTAAATGACTTACACAGCTTTCACATATGTAAATTCTTAGAGCATTTCACAGAGAATGACTCAAACCTTCTAAAACTGTCAAAGAAATCCTCCTTTCCATTGAAGTCTCAAGTTCTAATATCTCAGATTCCTTAGAAAAAGAAATCTTTAATCTGTTCTTAAAATCTCTGACCTTACATATGTATTTACTCCAGGAGAAATGTTTGGTTTGTCCTGAATATACTTACTTGGATGATTTACACTTCAGAATGCTCAGGAAGTATAATTTGTCATGTTTTGGTGGCAATCAGTTCTGTCACTGCTTGAATGATAGTGAATCTTAAATAACTCATAGTGTTCCTTAGCAGCAAATGAAAATGATAGTTTCAACAAGTGATGGCTTGAGAGAACATAAGACAATTTAAGAACTGATTCCTGTATAACTGAAATATAGTTCAGACAATTTTTTACATTGCTACAAACCAGAACTATTGATGTGTAGTTGGTATAGTCCTTCCTTACATACAATGTTAATGAAAGCTTTAGAAAAAAATCCCTACGTGGTCTTGAAAAGTTAGGTTATGCTTGTTCATTTATTGTTTGTATTTTATTTAAAATTTACATTTGGATCTTAAGAATCCTCTATTCAATTAAAACCATCTGCTTTAATAAACAAATTAATGATTCAGAGTCCACAAATAGCACTGGCAGAATTTTAACAAATATTTTGATATCACTTAAAATAGTAAAGGAAAAATATTTCTTTTTGCCCACAAAGAAAAATAAAAGTGGTATGTCTTAAAACACCATAATAATGCAAAGTTTCTGGGGGAAAAATTATATTGTTGACTGACATACAACTCCACTGAAGTTACCAGAAATATGTTTGTCTAGGGATTTTAGGCTAAATATATTAGGGCACCAATTTTATTAGAGCTAAAAATTATTAAGTATATATGTCCTTGTATTCCTTTAAAGTCCTTAGAACAGCTGGTCTCAAGATGAGCTAACCTGACATTTAGAAACAAAATATTGTGGCCCTTAGACATAAATGGAAAAACAGCACAATCTGTTTGGGGCTGGGAAACAGACACAGACTTCATATGAACATCCTCATTCAAATAGGCCCAATGTGGTTATCACCTTCATCTCCAGAACAAAACTCCAGAGATGAAGGATATACATTCTTCCCCTTCTATTCATCAATTATTACATATACATAAATGAAGAATCATGAAAAACCATTAAGATAAAAGTTTGCATTTATTCTGCCTGTATTTCTTTAGTTGTTTGAAATGAAGTTTTATATTATGACATACCACATGCTAGAGGGCACAAGAGACCGTTTTGATTGTGAAGCTAAAGGAACCTATTAGAAATATGAAATCATTATTTCTGGAAGATTCAGGACATTTTTTTTATTTTCCTGTGGACAGCTGCTGGCTATAGAACTGAGGCAATTTAATTCAGGAAAATATCCTAAGTAATGGAGCCAGAGAGGCTAAATCGGAGTGGTAAATATTGCTAAGCCATCATTACTTGCTAAATAGCTATTAGTCATCTCTATTTTTCTGCTGCATGCTTAAAGATCTAAAGAGACATTGCTTGCAATACCTTCTTAAACAAAACAGAAAAAACTATCCTCTAAAACCACAGAAGTCTGCCAAGGTAGCCTTGAGGGTCTAGTTTAAACCCCTGAAGTAAAGAATTCCACATTTCAATGATTTAAGTGGAAATAAAATGAAATCCAGGCTCAGATTTTCCTCTGAGAGAATAGTGGTGAAGAAACAAATAAATACAAAGAGAGAGGGAAATGATCACTGTAGAATAGATAGCATGAGAAAAGATTTGCAGGCCGTGTGTAAAAACAAATTAAATAAATCCAATGTCCAGTCATAAACAATTAATGATTGAGAACTTCATACACACTGTACAGTTTATGTAGGATTTAGTCCAGGGCTTGGTTATCTGTCTGTACAGGTCTTGCTGCAGAAGGGGTATTGTAGCTCTCAGACTTTATATAGGGGTTTTTTTGGTGGGTTTTTTTTTTTGTTGTTGTTTTGGTTTGGTTTTTTTGGTTTTGTTTTGTTTTGTTTTGTTTTGTTTTGTTTTGTTTTTCCAGAAAGAGAGAGCATAGTCTTGTTTGAAATATTTGTGACCAGAGAAGTGCAATCTAATTAAAATTACCCAGGAATAGATAGAGGTATCTTGGTAATCAACCATATGTAGGCAATAAAATCTAAACACATGACTAACGCAAAACTAGTTGGTGTCCTGTGTGTTTAACTAGTTTGTGTCTCTTGTATTTATATTCCAAGAGATAAATACGTCACACTCAGACACCATAAAAGTTATTTAGGAAGAAACAAGTTTGCTGTGGGTTGGGTGGAAGATGGAGACTAAGAATGACATTTGCCATCAAAAGGGGACTCAGACTGCAATGCTGGGAGCAAATCTGCCCTATTACCAAACCATTGACTTCTGGCAACAGGAAGCATTAAATTCAAATGTATAGTTAGCATTTATTATAACACTATGTGTGCCTCTTTCCATTTAATTATGGGTGCCATGGGTGTGAAGCCCCAAAGCTTTATGGTAGAACCAAGGCATCAGTGGCATGGATGAGCTTCAAATGCAAAGTATCTTCAAATGTAAATCAGCAAAAAATAATAACTGGGTAGATCATATTTCTGCTTATCCCAAATCCATCTCAAATGGGACTGAGGGACTGCTAATTAGAAGCCCAAACTGAATATGCAGTCTGGGGACTCAGAAAGTCTGACTAAACACCAGTTTACAAACATTAAGGTAAGGAATCAATTCTGTCTCTTAAAAAGCTTATTCATGTAGAACACAAGGCAGACAAGCACAATTCTCACTGTAATTTTGACAAGTAAACAATTAGAGATTTGCCTGCTTTGAGTTCTGAAAAAAGTCTAGATGATATATGCAGTATGCTGCAGACTACAGAATGACTTCTCAAAGAAAGACCAAGAGCAAAAATGGTTTAAGTGTACATCCTAAAGTAGGAGCTATAGTATGATGAGCGTGTTGAATAGGTTTTAAAAGCGTGCTTTCTTTCATACGTGTGTACAGGAATTATAGCAGAAATGGAAATTTGATGGATTTACTTGCAAGTACTGATGAGTTTTAGCATGGATTAGTATTCCAGATCCAGTTCAGAGAACATATACGTATTAAAGAAATACTTGTTATCAAAACACTGGTATGGTTTTCTCTGTGTGAAGCTGAATGATGCTAGTACGTCTACAAACCCTTAAATACTATAGTTCTGGGGATTTACCCTGTGTAATGGTTTTTTGGTATAAGTTGTTTTCATCTTAAAGAAAGCACACATCTACTTGTTAACACATGTATTATTGTATCTGGTCAGAAAGAGCTCAAAAAAAGAACACTGGGGTGGCCTTGATAGCTCAGATGTGGAAATATCTGCTATCTGAAGATAGGAGAGGTGAAGCCTAGAAGTTTTCAGAGTAAAAAAGTTTTTAAGGTAACATTCAACCACTAAGAGAGAGGAGAATCCAAGCTGCAAGCTCATAACCAATGTGACACATTGTGGAAATCAGTAACATAGAAACAATATGTTGTAATGACCTATTTACTTAGAGTTCATTATTCAGCTGCCAGACCTCCCTGCACTGTCTTGATAGAGCTCCAGATGGAATGTGTATCCCAGCCAAGAGGCAAATGGAGCTGTGACTTCAGCTGCTAATGGGACGTTTTTGTTTGTGGAGGAATTGTTTTTCTCTGTCATTAAAAGTCACCTAAACAAGAGGCTGTGGTTCCATAAGCAGTGATGTAATGTGGTATGAGAAATACGTAACATAGTGATGGTTATGATTACAATGACATGATTAATTGTTCCAGTTTTAGGTTTGGTTTGGTTTGGTTTTTAACAGGTCTTAAAAAAAAGACAGGTGCCATCATAAAAATCCCTTAATTTATGATAGCAGAAAAGAAGAATTTGTGTTAGCAACCAATCACAAAAAAACTTCTTCAAAGAAATTAGCTTATTGTGTTGTGCTTTGATATATTTTAAGCATGGAAGGATTATTTACAGTCCCCATGGCCTGAAATCAGTACACTGAATAATATCTCAGGCAAGTTCAAGCTCTGACATCATTCTGGAAAGAATATAAAGGAGCATCCTGAAGCTGCAATTGCTACAGGCATCTCTAAGAAGTGCAGAATGTACTTTTCACATTGTATCTAATCACAGAATACAGCTGGGGTGTCTTAAAGACTCAAAGGCAATAAAAAACCAAATGAACAATCAAGGTTTGCAACAAAATTTGAGACTTGCTAAAAAATTGCAACTAACGAAAGCAACAGAACAAAATCAATAGAGACACCAGAACAAAGTAACAGGTGTTCACTGGTGTATGAATGTCTCCCTACAAACACAAACATTTTGCGATAATCTGGCCAAACACAGGTAGATGGCTTTTTTTGGTGAAGCTGAAGAGGAAAAAACAAAACAAAACAAAACAACAACAATAAAACCCCAAACACAAAACAAAAAAGCAAGTAAGCAAACAAACAACAAAAAAACCCCAACCAAACAAAAAAACCCACACAACGTTTCTCCACTGTATCTATTCCCTAACTCTTATTTGAAAAAAAACGACCTTGTCCCAATACTTTCTCTTGCAACGTATTTGTAAACAAGGAATGTAGTTCCCCCCTCTTGCCTACATCCTTAAAGCAGACAATCTTCACCAGTGCATTGTGATGAGCTTATATTTTCTGGTCCATGAGATGTAAACACCAAAGCAGCTGAAGAACTATTTAAATTAAATACTGTCCCAAGAAAATAAAATTTTTAAAATAAATAAATAATAATAAAAAAGAGTTTCTAAGCAGCTCATTTAATCAGTGTAATCTGTGAATGAAAAGACACGAGTCTATGTGTCTGAGGAGGATCTGGACCAGCCTTGCAACACAGACAGCATTTGCAGTAAAAAATTCTCTCTTTTTTTTTTAAAAGATGTTTAACCAATTCAGAAGTGGGATTTTTATGGTTACTTAGTATATAGGGGACTGGAAGATTGATGTTTATGCCAGCTTTCTGTTATGTAGGTCTATGTTCCTATGTTGTATTTAATATTTTTTTCTCAGCCTTGGAATTGTTTCCCTCTTAAAGATGGAAATATCCAGTAGAACTCTCATAACATTTATAATGAGCTGCTATGTATCAAAAGGTCTGGAAATCCTAAATGAACCTAAATGAGAAATCTAACCTGAAATAAAATATATCTCAAATTTATTATCCAAGATGATAATTTACACATTTGATGTGTGATTCTCAACTGAACAAAGTGTGGGCATCTCTCTTTTAAATGTCAGAACACAATGTGGTCTCCTCAAAGCTCCCTTACTAACACAGAGGAATTGACTTTGAGGAAAACCATGTACTCCATGTACTTGTATTGTTTATTTATCTATTTAGGCTTTTATCCCAAATGGTGCCTTTCAGATTCTCTAGGCATATTAAACCCATTAAAAGCAAACATTTTAAACAAAACACATCAAAAGGATCATAAAAAAAACAAGACAGAGCTCTTAAAAAAATCTCCCCAACTACATGAGACATTGTAAAAAGTGTGCAAGAAAATCATGTGAGTCCAGGAAAAATATTTTATTTCCCTGGGAAAGTGAAATCTTGGATTACCTGTTGCTTTTGTTGCTGAAGCACTGAACGCTAGTCTGAATTTTAATTATTATAATTAACATTATTTTGCATTTGAATTGATTTTACTTTCCTTACTGAGGGTCTAATACTACTGATTATGCTTATGGCAAATTTCCAGGTGACTGCAATGGGGCCAGGATAAAACCCCATGGTCACTGTCACCTCCTTGGCTTATGAACATCTGGAATATTATAATGTTCTGATTTGAGCCTGACATGAATGAGTACAACCCCACATCTAATAACCAAATGCAGTAGCTTGGTATCATGTGTTGGAGTGTGTGTTTGTGTTTGCAGAGGGTGAGGGAGAACTTAACTATCATAATGCTCAATGAAATTAAACCAGCCATATTTAAACCTAGACATTTCAGCCAGGTTCCCCATGTCTAACAATACCTTTTTGACAGGTTGATGTTAGTGGAAATTTAGGGAAGAACTAATTCCAGCAATCTAAAAACAGAGTAAGAAACACACAAAAAGAGTTTGTTAAGTAAATCCCAAGTGGAAAATGAGTTTGGACTTTATAGCCACCAATGGGAAGACGTACTAAAATTATATTGAAGTCATATTTGAATATCATATTTAAAAACTCACACTGGACTGTCTTTCAATTAGCAGCCCTGTGGGGAAACATACAGTTACATGTCATTACAATACCAGTCAGTATGGCTATGTCTCCAAAAAGGGATTTATTCCCTTCTCCCTCTCACACACAGATTCATGGCTGATGAACACAGAAATTGAGCCATTGCAAGGTCTTGTTCTTATTCTGTGAAACATACTGCAGTGGCCTGACTACCTCAAGACCATCCTGGGTTTTGGGGTTTTTTTTTGTATTCATGGTAATGTGAGAAATTATTAACCCAGTAAAAAATATAGACTTTTTTCTTTGCTTATGCTGTTTCACCTGCAGATACTGATACTTGTAATGTTTACACATATAGCTCTGACCATCCCATTCCTTTCGCCAAGGCAAAACAAATCCAGACCTTACTAGCTTAAGAGTAAAATGTAAAACATTCCTCTTTGAAAAAAACACTTCCCATCTATGGAATATTCCCAAAAGAAAAAGGAAAGAACTTCTTATAATTTTAGTGTGGACATCACCATAGCGAGGAAAGTAGAAAAGTGAAAATTGCAGTCATATTGATGTTTATGCTGGGGATAAATATTATGCAATGAGGAAAAAAGTCACTCAGAAGAGTATATATTTGAACAGGCACATCTATATAACTAGAAGTGAAATGAGATACAAGTTTTGTGATTAACATTCAATTTTAAAGTACATAAATTAAGACAGAGGAGCCAGAGTATAGTTTAAAAATTGTTTGAATTAAATTCCTGAGAGCAAGTCAATGTCTGAAGGACTAGAGAAATAAAAGTTTGGTTTGGTGCTGTTGAAATAGAAAAAAAACATGTTTGTCCCTCACTGTCCTTGTCTGTTTTCCTTGCATATTACAACACCTAAAATCTTTAAGACTGAACTAAAGCAAAATCCCTCTACTAGATGCAACAACTGTGCAGCTACTGTATAATTAAATCTTTCTCCTTCCACCTTTGATGCTCTAATTTCCTTGTAAATGATAGTCTGCTTTTCTTACTTAAGCAATAAAGGAATTCTGCATACTTAATGCATTCTGTGAAACCTCCCATGTGGATCTGTGTTTTTGTGGGTATATGATGAAAAGGTAGACTGGAACATATTATGAATTTATCAGAAACCCAAAGGAGAAGTATGAAAACGAAAGGGAGGAATCCAAGGCAGGTGCAAATGTAATGAACACTGGTTTGCTTTTGGGACCATTACTTGCTCTTTGTTTAAAACTACAGAACTTGGAAAAGAGTCAAATTAAATCAGGAGATGTATTGAAGAAAACTGAAAATAGTCTTTACTTCAGTTTGCTTTTTAATCATCAGCAAGAAATGAGATCTTCCCCATATTTTGCCTTCATTTTTAATGATCTTTTCTTAAAACCAAACCCAGTATTTCTTCAGAACATACTGTACCCATTATAAAACCATGGACAACTACAAATGTTTCCATAAAGCAAATTAGCACTGAACATGACTGCTGCCAATAACCACTCAGCTGAGAGAGAAAATAAACACTTTTAGTCCATCATTTGACTTGATTTGAAATGTGATTCTGGATGTGATCAGAAGTGCAAAAGCTTGTAGGATGACATAGGAGAGACTGGCTGTCACAGAATCACAGAATGGTTTTGGTTGGAAGGGACCTTTCAAGGTCATCTAGACCAACCCCCCTGAAGGGAGCAGGTGTGGGATCTTGGTTGGAAGAAAATGGACACTGTTATCAGGAACTGTCCTTGAACCATGGAAAGAGTGCGAAGGAAGAATGGTGCAGAAAAGGCAATGAAGCAAGAAGATAAAGCAGAGCAAAGTAAAGAAAAACAGGATGTGGGGGGTACTGGGTGATTTAGATGACAGCCAATTGTGTAGTAGATTTAGGTGTGCAAACAGCATGTGGGTTATCGCATGTATCCAATCATCATCATTGGTGTGCGTGATAAGTAAAGCTTGCTCTATATAACCAAGGGATGTACCGATAATAAAGGTCTTTGCTTTATAACTCCCATGGAGTTGCCAAAGTCCATTCTCCCACCTCAAGCAGGGACATCTGCAACTAGAGCAGGCTGCTCAGAGCCCCAGTCAACCTCACTTGGAACAGTTCCAGGGATGGGGCATCTACCACCTTTCTGGGCAATGTGGTCTAGGGTCTCACAACCCTCAGTGTAAAAAAAATCTTCCTTCTCTCTAGTCTAAATCTCACTCTTTTTGTTTAAAAGCATCACCCTTTGTCTTATCACAACAGGCCCTGCTTAAAAGTCTGTCCCCATCTTTCTGACAGGTCCCTTTACATACTGAAAGGCCACAACAAGGTCTCTCTAGACCATGTCACTGAGCGCCACATCCAATCTTTCCTTAAACACCTCCACGGATGGATACTCCACCACCTCCCTAGGCAGTCCATTCCAGTGTCTAATCACCCTTTCCATGAGGAACTGCTTCCTAATATCCAACCTAACTCTCCCCTGGGACAGCTTCAGGCCCTCTCGTCCTGTCACTAGTTGCCTGGGAGAAGAGCCTGACCCCCACCAGATTACAACTTCCTTGGAGGTAGTTGTAGAGAGTGATAAGGTTGCCCCTGAATCTCCTCTTCTCCAATCTGAACAACCCCCACTCCCTCAGCCTCTCCTCATAAGATTTTCCCTCCAGTCCCTTCACCAGCCTTGTTGCTCTCCCCTGGAGAGTAAATCAGCTCTGAATCCACCCCCAACTTAGTGCCTAAACAGAACAAAAGCATTGCACTGGATAAACCTGCTTATTGCCCAGTCACCAAAAGCCATTTCACTCAAAGTTTGTCTTTCTGTCTGCTCCTGCCCATGCCTGCCCTTTCTCAGGCACATTGAAGTGATGTTCAGCACACTAATAAATAGGAGGTATACCTATTTCAAACTGTCTTGCTTGTCAGGAGTATTTGCATGTCAGAAGAGCCTGAACTATAACATACAAACACACACAAAGCAAGACCATCAAAGGGACCATTTGCTGTAACATTGTCCATATGGACAGGGTTGCTAGGTAAGGCACAAATCCAATTTGTATCATTACACACTGATTTCTATCATTTTCTATCACACCTAGACCACAATAATGAATTCTACAGTTAAATTACACAAAATATCCAATTTAAATTTTACTCTCCTATTTGTTTTGAGCCTAAC
Organism: Megaceryle maxima; assembly: GCA_024605025.1. Taxonomy (NCBI): domain Eukaryota; kingdom Metazoa; phylum Chordata; class Aves; order Coraciiformes; family Cerylidae; genus Megaceryle; species Megaceryle maxima. The sequence goes on from JANHGN010016025.1 coordinate 37,415, forward strand.
ATAGGGGACTACTATTGATAATATATGTTTCTTTTGTTGTGAGAGCACTCTGGTGTTATTCTCAATTGACATTTTCTTTATTAGCAATCATTGTACCATACTTCTTTCTGTCACCTCTTTTTTTCTAGGCTGAGGGGTCCTATTCCACTTAATTACTCTTCACATGGAAGGTGCTCCTTATTTTTCATCATCCTTGTTGTCATTCCCTCTATCTTTAGCATTTCATCTATACCCTTATTGAGAAAGGGAGACCAGGAATGCACATGGGCAAAAGGGAAGTTCCCCTTTGATACTCTACCTTTTTCTTATTAATTCCTAATATTTTATTTACTCTTCCTATCACTACTGACTTTTTTATAACCTTAGAACTCCATAATCCTTTTTTCTTTTCAATACTTATTTAAAATCCCTCCATTATGAATGTAGAATGGAGATTGTTTCCTCACATGCAACTTTTCACATTTGGCACTGTTAAATTTCCTTTCTGAGTTTATTACGATAGCACTCAGTATCAAGACAGCTTCTCTCACCCCAAGGTCAGCTTTTGGTGTTATTTCTTACTTTTAACTCCATCAGAAAACTTTGCCATAACCCTACTCGACCTCTGTTCACCAACTATTTAATTCACCCTTACATTTGAAGACAAAGGTGGAATCTCTGTTTCATGATCCTCAAAATAAAACTATATCCTGAGGGGGAGAAAAACTGCAGAGGAATACACTAGCAACTATCACAGATAAGAGTGAAAGAATTTAATATCTCAAGGCTGGGAAAGGAAGGAGATGGGAGTCAGCCAAAGCATTTGGGAAAGAGGAACACCTGGTCACTGACAGCAACTCGGAAGTAACAAGCTGCTAAATACAACAATATTTTAGCTTCGGGATTTGTTGTATAAAAAGAACAAATGATTTATAAATGGAGCAACTGATACTCAGAGAAATTCTCCTTCCAGCTATCAAATGGTGACAATTTCTTTTAAGTTTGAAATTGCCTTAAAATTCTTTTCTTACAACACCAATTTTGTCACTGTTAAAAATGTAGCACTGAAGTTTACTTGCTTTTCTTATGCAAACAGCTTTTAAAATAGAGGCAGAGACATAAAACTTAAATGCTTTCTTCTAAAAGTGTTGAAATGTATTTTAAATTTGCCTTCTGATGATACATTAATGTAAGCGTTATGAAGAAAAAAACAGAATGTTACTTTGGAAACCGACACAGACTTATCACTGGGTGTTCAATTCAATACCTATTAATGCTTATACATATGGCATTAATTCTGTATTAATTCTGTCAAAAATGATATCATACTCTGAACGTCCAAATTATGACATCACTAAAACAACTTTGCTCTTCATGGGTTTGGAGCATGACTGTGCCAGAGTTAACTAGAATTTATTCATGCAGCTGATTCTAAAAAGTTTGGTTTAATTAGTTCATGCCCTTATAATGAACAAGTGACTGTGTTTTTGAAGATTTGCCAGAATAGTCTCTATTCTCTTCGACTTAAGTGCCAAATGCGTGCACTTCTTTATACTATTTATACCTTTGCCTATAATTACTGTTCCCTAAGGTGTGATTGTTCTATTTCATAAGAGTTTGTGCAGCTGCCAACATGAAGATGTAAATAAATTGTAATACCGTTGCTATGAGGTGTAAAAATCCCACAGCTCATATCCAGACCCTTGTATAATAAACTCAAGTAAACATTCCATTTCCTGTAAGCGATTGTGGTTTGTGAATAGATTTTAAAAAGCAGTGCAGTAAGTCATCACTTTTTTAATGGTTTGCTGAAAACAAAGCCATGTAATCATGAAACAAAAAACAGCTACGTACAAACATTTTTATGAAGGAGAAATATCTACATGCAAAGTTGTATGGTTTGCTGTTATTTGATAGTGTTTGGAAGCTGGTCACATTTCTATTTACCGAGGAAAATCTTGAGATGCAACTGATACACCAAAAGCAAAGACCAAAGAGTTCTACATAAAGGTGATTTGAAGGTCATCTCTACACTGTTTTGAACTTACTGCAACCTTTGCAGAGATGCTCTCAACTCCTGTATTTGTTATGGTGCTGTAGCTTTGTGTATTATGAGTTGAACACCACGGGAAGACTTGAATACAGGAAAGATTCATTCAGATCTAGCCTTCCAATGCAGGGAAAGGTTGGAGGCGTTCCTTTCAGCACCATTCACACCTATCATATAAAGAGGATCTCTTCATAGGCCAGGAAAACTCGTCACCCTTACTTCTTTGAGGAAAACACTCATGCTTTACTGAAATATATGGTGTGTTAGTTTTTCCTCAACTGACAGTGATTAAACAATAATTTGAATCCTCTTTTCTTGTCATTAGAGGTGTCCTGCTGTCTGTTCTCCCAACCAAGCTGCACCTTCATTGTAGACATATCATTTGGTCTGAGAATGATTTAAACAGAAGACAGGCACATTTCAGTAGTAGACATTAGTTCAATACTGGTGACAGGCACACTGTGAAGTTTAAGTGTAAAAACATATCAGTGCTCACATCTTTTCAATAGAGAGATTTTGCATATGTTAACAGAGCTGATAAATGAAGTGTTGTGTGCCAGTGGGAATAAGATGAGCACATCAGTCATGTATGTCTGACTTCATGAGTTAAGCTGACCATGGAGCAGCAATAAAATCTTCAGGCCACTTTATATCAGCAGGTGTTTTACATCATGACACAAATAAGCTAGTTTACACATGCTCCAGGATTTTTAAGGGCTTTGCTGGAGTCACTTATCTCAGTGCCTATAAAGCCATGTTGCCTAAAACTCACAAATTCACGTGTTCCAGCTTCAACTGGAAAAGGAAAAGTTAAAAGTAATACTTTCAGTGGCAAGTTGGTGCTTTCATGAGGCTGAGATAGTAGATCAGGATCTGGGATGCAGTATTCATTCACAGCTTGGCACTAGCTTCTTTCAGGGCTACAGTTAACTCATTTCACCAATGCAACCTCCCTTCTCCTCTTTCCCTCTTTTGAATGTAGAATGACCATGTTGAGGACTGTCTGTGATCGTGCATTTCTGCAACAGCTTTTCACTGCGGCCTCAGTTGCAGTTGCAGCTGTAGGCAGCAGCCCAGTACAAAATATTTTAAAACATTAACCATCACATACACAGCTATGACTTTTAAACTCTGGTATTTTATATTCTACCAAACCTATCAGGAGAAAAAAAAAAGGTCATATCCTGTTGGAAAAAGGGGGAATCCCATCTCTACAATGGCATAATCTATTTCTGGTCCTAATGAACTGTGGGTTATTGAAATTTAAACCAGTCATTAGCCCAGGACTGAACATTACATGGCCTGGGAATCAGTCCAATGTAATTTGGGGGTGGGAGGGTGGCTCAGAATTCCACGTTGGTGAGGAAAGCAAGAAATATTTTCCTGGCAGGTTTGTTTTAGAAAAAATGGCAGCTGTTTTTAATTGCTGGGAGGGTCAGATTGTTAAAAACAGTCCCAGTGTAAATGGATTAGTGCATGGGAGGATGTCAAGGTGCAAGATAAATGGAATTTAGTCTCTAGTCCAACAGTTCATTATTTGATAGGAGGTCCACATATTACGTGTATGTACACACAAATACTCAACATTATGGATTGGTGTAAAGGCATCACTGTTGACATCACTTTGGAGTGACTGCATTATTCATGAAAAGCAAAGCTATAAGCGAGCTACAAAAGTTGCACAAACTGAGTGCAAGTTAAGCCCTTTCCATCAACACCACAGACTGCATGTTTCCTTTAGGACAGTATGTTTTTCAGGAAAATTGTTCTAGAAATGCGTAAGTAATTTGAAATGGCCATGTGCTTTCTCTCCAGTTTTTTGTTCCTCTCTCTGTAAAGTCGGATTGTTTCTCAAAGTGTATCATGAAACTACATCCTTCAAAAAGCAGAATGAAATAAGACTCATTCTTGTATATTAGAAATCTCAAAAATCAGTGTATAAAACATAGGGCTTCATGTCTGCTCACACTGGAACATCATTATATCCTTCCAGTAGACACTTTTAAATTAATATTCATTTCATTATCAGTCTTGTTTAATGAGGCTTTGGTGTAAGTTATATCCAAGCCTTTGACTAAAATCCTACTATCAGTTCTGTTGAAATAGGTCAGGCTACTGCAGGGCAGAAGTCTGACTGAGGGGCAGGACTACATTTGTTTAGAAACAGGAATAGTATTTCCATAATGTACCCAAGACCTTGTAGAAAATTATATCAGAATATACTCTGCTCCCCCTCAGTTTTTCTTTCAGTTTATGCATGAGGAGCATCTGGTATAATTAGAGAAGGTGCCTCTGTCAGACACAGATAGTCCTATTTAAATGGTGAATGCCATCAGGAAGATAAGAAATGTGACCACTGTAATGTCTGGGTTTGGATCCAAAACCAGATCCTGCAGGTAAGATCCTGCTGCAAGACAAGACAGTGCTAAATCTTTCACCAACTTATCTGAGATGAAAGGGCAAATCTTCAGCCTGATGCTGTTAGACCTGTTCTTCATCCACCATCAGTCAGAAGCTTCTGCCTCTTTCTGCTCATTTTTTCTCTGTGCCCATGCCATACCAGTCCTTACTAGGGGGTTTCCTCTTTTTCCCAGCAGCTTTTCAGGAGGGTTTTGTTTCAGTTTCAAGGAAACCAAAATATCTTGAAAAAAAATAGGAAAGAAACTTTATTGTATCATTTTCCCTGCTGATTATTATTATCAATTATTTCACTTCCAGTTACCTGCAATTCTCTAAGTGACTGATGTACTTTTTAAACATTTGCTGCTGTTCCATATTTCAACTTACAATCACAGTTCAGATTAAATTGTTCTTTCCTACTAATAGTTAGCTACCCCTTTTTTTCTGAGTTCTTAGGAGGCCTTGTGAACTGGTGCTTTCCAGTTTATAAGTTTATTGCCTGTGAATTCCTTTGATTATTTTTTTTTTACTGATACCTCAGCCTCAGTGGAAAGACTCCTAATATAAACATGGGGTCGATTTTTCCCTAAAATCTATATTTTCCATTACTTTGCAAGGGTGAAAAAAAGAAAATAATCCAATTTTCTTATACAGTTCCTAACTGAGACACACACAAAAATATTGTTAGTATTTTTGGTTGTATCTATGATGACAACTCATCTCATATCTTAACTTTTACCCCCATAATTCTCATATTCCATAATATCTGCTCCTTTCCTTGAATTGGGCTAGATTACTATTTTCTCAAGGTTACCATTTTGTCTTAACATATTGAACCTTGTGATCTAACTATACTAGCTTTTAATTGGCTTTCTATGTTCTTATTTGTTAAGGTGCATTCATTCCTCTGTGACTCCTGGGACACCTAAGAAGACTCCATGCTGAGTGTAAGGATTTTAATTTCCTTACTTTTGACTTTAGAGTTTTTTGACTAACTTTACACTTGAAAAAAATTTCATTATCAAAAGTTTAGTGTCACAGTCCCACATTTGGTTCAATCACCCCCTTGAGAATGTTGAACTTAATTATGCTGTGGTCACCATTAATTTGTGGTTCAGCAATAGTTACTTTTTGAACCAACACTTGTGTATTACATAGGACAGAGTAATGTTCCCTCATGTGTGCTGTAGAACCAACTGCTATAAAAAAATATAGTCTGAGAGGTCAAATCGCGCATTGGAAAGGATGAATTTCTATGCTGATAGTTGAAATGCCCCATTACAGCCATTTATTAGTCTTAGTTGCCTTATTTGTGCCTGCTGACACTTCACACTTCAATATTAATGGTACATTTTTGCATGATAGGAAATTCTGTCATAGGTTACAAAAATTGTAGCATGTGCTTTCATACTGAATTGACTTCCAATATCAAAAGTCTCTGCAGGGCAAAAGATTTGAAAATGTTGGAAAAAAATGTAATGTTGGCATGATGTTCCCAAAAGCCATTGTTTCATATTATTTTAATTATCTGATGGTTAGTAACTTAGAAGCTACACTAGTGTCCTTTAAACAATGTTTTGCTGCTTCTAGTCTGTTCATTCTTCTTGTGTTGGTTTCTGTACTCACTGAAATCCTCTGCATTATTGTGATATTATATTATAAAATGATGTTATTTCTTCATCATTTAAAGACATTTTATTGCCTGCTGTTGACATATAACCTAGTACTCTGTAACCACTTGTCATACTAATTTGACAAGAAATGTCATTCACAAATGTTCAAAATAGACATCTTTACTAACCTTTCCAGATTTTTTTTCATTTCATGTTCTATTTGTTGAAAATATGTATCTATCTTCTAACTTTTATCACATATTAATGTGTTAGCAGACAAAAAGAAAAGCCTATTAGTTTTTCTTTACTGTGCCCATGGGACATAATATTTTTAAATGCTTTCCTGGATTTAAAGAGATTGAATTGCTTAGATTTTTTTCTGTACTGAAGTATTCCTATATTGAAGTACTATTCTGAAGCATCTGATTTCAGTCAGTATGGTTAGACACTTGCATATCTTATATAAAGATATGCTATGCAAGATATATATCATACAAATCAGTCAATGATGCCAGGAGGCATAATGGATGAATAAGGAACTCCTGGCCAAAATCAAACACAAAAGCGAATCCACAAAGGGTGGAAGCAAGGACAGGTAACCTGGGATGACTACAAGGAGATTGTTCATGAAACCAGAAACCAGATCAGAAAAGATATAAAGCCCTGATGAAGTCAAACCTGGCCAGGGGCATTAAAAATAGAAAATAATTCTACGGGTATGTCAGAGCAAAAATTAAAACAAGAGAGAATGTGGGGCTTCTCAGAGGGATGCATGTGACCTGGTTACCAAGGATATGGAGAAGGCTGAAATACTCAACAATTTTTTTGCTTCAGTCTTCACTGGTAACCACTTGAGCTACACCACCCAAGTCACAGAGGGCACTGACTGGGTCTGGGATAGTGAAGAATCACCCAGAGTAGGAGCAGATCAGGTCCGGGAACACCTAGAGATGCACAAGGCCATGGGACCTGATGAGATACATCCACAGGTCCTCAAGGAACTGGTGGCTGAAGTTGCTAGGCCACTAGCCCTCATATTAGAGAAGTCATGGCAGTCTGGCAAAGTTCCCACAGATTGAAAAAGGTGAAACAGAACGCCCATTTTTAAAAAGGGAAACAAAAAAAACCCAGGGAACTACAGACCAGTCAGCCTCACCTGTGTGCCAGGTAAAATCATGGAGCAGATCCTCCTGGTATCTGTACTAAGGCACATGAAAAATAATGAGGTGAACAGTGACAGCCAACATGGTTTTACTAAGGGCAAATCATGCCTGACTAATTTAGTAGCCTTGATGACATAATTACAGCTCTGGTTGATATGGGAAAAGCAACAGACATAATCAGCCTGGACTTGTGAAAAGCATTTGACACTCTCCCACATGACATCCTTGTCTCTAAGATGGAGAGACATGGACTTGATGGATGGACTACCCGGTGGATAAGGAACAGACTAGAAGGTTGCACTCAAAGAGTTGTGATCAATGGCTTGATGTCCAGGTGGAGACCAGTGACAAGCAGAGTTCCTCAGGGATCTGTTCTGGGTCTGGTGCTCTTCAACGTCTTTATCAGCAAGATGGACAATGGCACTGAGGGCACCCTCAGCAAGTTTGCCAACGATGCCAAATTGTATGGTGTAGTGGACTCACTTGAGGGAAGGGATGTCATCCAGAGGAAATTTGACAGGCTTGAGAAATGGGCCGGTGCAAACTGCATGATGTTCAAGAAGTCAAAGAGCAAGGTCCTGTATCTGGGCTGGGCCAATCCCAGGCAAAATTACAGACTGGGTACAGAGTCAGTTGAGAGTAGCCATGAAGAGAAGGACTTGGGGGTGTTGACTGACAAGAAACTCAGCATTAGCTGGTAGTATGCTCATGCAGCTCAGAAGGCCAACTGTATCCTAGGATGCATCAAGAGGAGTGTGGCCAGCAGATCAAGAGAGGTGATTCTCCCTCTTTACTCTGCTCTTGTGAGGCCCCACATTGAATATGGTGGGGACACTGCATCCAGTTCTGGTGTCCCCACCATAAGAGGGACATAGATCTGTTGGTATGAGTCCAGACAAGGGCGACAAAGATGATCCAGGGGCTGGAGCACCTCTGCTGTAAAGATAGGATGAGGGAGCTGGGATTGTTCAGCTTGAAGAAGAGAAGACTCTGGGAGGACCTCATAACTGCCTTCCAATACATGAAGGGAACCTACAAGAAGGCTGGAGAGGGACTATTCACAAGAGTGTCCAGTGATACGATGAGGGGAAATGGTTTTAAACTGAGGGAAAATAGGTTTAGATTGGATTTTAGGAACAAGTTCTTCAGTAAATGGGTGGTGAGACTCTGGAATACATTGCCCACAGGGGTTGTGGATGCCCCCTCCCTGGAGATGTTCAATGCCAGGTTGGATGAGGCCTTGAGCAACCTACTCTAGTTGAGAGGCATCCCTACCCATGTCAGGGAGGTTGGATTAGATATCTCTAAGGTCCCTTCCAGCCTAAGCCATTCTATGATTCTGTGATCTTTGAGAGTCTGACCCTGGTCTCACTAGAGAGCAGAGAGCACCCAAACCTCACAGTCAACTACAAAAAACATTTTCAAAAGAGATGACTGAAATATCAAGTACTGAGAGGAGCCAGACTTCAGCCAGATATGTGCGGTGTGCTGATATCCTCTCATTCGTAATTTACAGGGCTCCATCAGTTATGGAGGACCATGAGTTTTCTGTAGAATTCAGCTTTGTGATGAGCATCTTTAGCAGATGTGCTAAATCAGGGTGTTTCATACCTCAGATATGGTTAACATATTATACACCCTGGCAGAATCTGTTTAAGTAGAAGAAATGAGGCCAATGTGAAGGCCATGGCTTCAATGATATCAGGAGAACCAGAATGACTTATATGCTTATACACAATGGTCTATAATGTTCTGTTTCTACTTTCTCTGAAATTCTCCACATGAGAGGTCATATATGTTAAATAACTAGCCTAAAGCCTTATAGTGAGATTAAAATGCAGGAATTTGTTTCTTTACAGCTACAATTAGATGCCTAGTCATCAAGAAAGTACAGTGCTGCATTCTAGATCCTGATAGCAAATGCTGTATTTTGGGAATATTTATATCCAAAAGACTCATTCAGCCCAGGATATAGATAGACATTGATAGATAAACTCCAGATTGTGAAATTCCTCCTCAGACTAAAACATAAATAAAAAAAAAAAAAAAAAAAAAAAAAAAAAAAGGGGGGGGGAGAGGGAAAAAAAAAATTTGAAAAATAACTTTTTTTTTTTACAAAAAAACTTCCAAAAAGGGAAAAGGGAAAAAACCCCCCCGAGCATGGAAATTCCAATGTCTCAGGTGAAAAAATGCTAATACAGCTTTTGGATGCAGTTTTAAGCTTTGCCAAGAAGGAAATGGAAAATGAAGAGGTTCTTGGAAAACGAAGAGTTTTTGACTGAAGATCAAGACACTGACTCAAGAGAGCTTGAAATTTTACAGAGCCTATTGCCAGCTTGCGTCAGTGAGAACAAGTGGAAACAAACCAATGAAATTTATCAAGTTACACTGGCAGCTGAACCTAAAAAAGAAAGAAAAATATGTTTATTCTTAAATTTTGTGATTACAGCAGCAGCTTTTCTCCCTCACTGTGGCCCTGATTATCAGTTCTAAATACTTTTATTCTTTTTTTTGTTTTCTTTCCCATAGGTTTTGCATTATCCAAAGGGTCCAAAAATTTCTTTGTTTTAATTTATGCAACAAAAGGGTTAATATTCCTGATGTTTTCTCTGCTGGGATGCCAAACAGGGTCACCAGATGTGATTCATAAGTTGTTCTTGCATGCTGCTTAGCAAAAGCACAGCTGTGGTTACACACTGTGGGTGGAGGGAAAGGGGAAGAGATCTTGACCCCATCGGAGTCAACAGGAGTTTTACTATTTACTTCCACAAAGCCAGGATTTTACCCCAAGTATCTATGTAGGTCTTACTATTTGTTTTCTTTTGTTCAAAAGAATAGTTACTGTCACCATTGCTAGATTTCATAGAGATTAGACGTGAATCAACAACGTATTTACTTATTATTATAACCACTAATCTACACTATTGTGTGACATGTAAAACATGATTAAAAGATTTAACTCAAGATGAAGACTTATTTTGTTAGAAAAAGTGGAGTTTTCATCATTTTCTTCAAAGTGCTTACTTTCCTGAAAAAAAAATATTGGTATCTAAATGTTAGCATTCATATAGAAATATTTTATTAATATTTCATTAGTTTAAGTCTCCCCCAACCATCCTGTTTCCTGCTTCAAAATTTAAAAGTGTTTTGAAAAAAAATCATCTAACTTTTTCATAGGGAAAGATTTAGTTGTTTCTAGCACTGTCTGCAGAATGTTCACTGAACTTGGTTCTCAGTATCATATTTGTTTCTGAAATATGAAAACCTGTAAATTTAACACAATCACAGATTCAACAGAACTTTCTGTTTTATTAGTTCATTCCATCTAAGTTGATTCTAAGTACATTCTTATTAACAAGAAAAACCGAATTTAGCTAGAACTATGGCTAAAGCAGCATCTTAAAATGTTATTTTAACTACATGGGTATAAGAGGAACATCATTTCAGATGAGAAAATCACAGCTAAATTTATGTTAAGAAGGATCCACTTTCCACTTATGTGAAAAATAATCTATGATCATCTTTTTCCATGATCTTAGCTCCTCTTACACTTCCTTCTACAAAAGGTAAGGCTTTGATACAAAATTATCTAATCCCTCTGGAAATGAGTGCTCCGTGATTTCTCTAAGTATTGGACAGGCACATATGAGACTGGAAATGTAATTGCATAGGGACATACTCAGTTTGGCTTACTAATTTTCTTCTTGTAATTGAATTCATCTCTCAGTTGGTTAACTGTAAAGCAGCTAGACATGTTTAACTCCTTTACAGAGTTTGTATAAAATACAGTGACATTTATTCTGCTTCTGCTGTCTTGGCTTTAACAGGATCAAATAAGATCCATTGACAACCAAAATAATTACATCCTTGTAGGGGAGGTGTTCCAGTCCTCTGATCATCTTTGTGGCCCCCTTCTGGGCCCACTCCAACATGTTCATGTCCTTCTTGTGTTGGGTGCCCCAGAGGTAGATGCAGTGCTCCATGTGAGGTCTCAAAAGAGTAGAGTAGAGGGGCAGAATCACTGCCCTCCACCTGCTGGCCACACTTTTGAGGCAGCCCAGGATACAGTTGGCTTTCTGGACTGTACTTGGACATTTCTGGCTCATGTTGAGCTTTTCAACAATCAGCACCCCCAAGTCTTTCTCCTCAGGACTACTCTCTATCCATACTCCTCCCAGCCTGCATTTTTGCTTGGGATTGCCCTGACCCAGGTATAGGACCTGGTGTTTGGCCATGTTGAACTTCATGAGGTTGGCATGAGCCAAAACCTGTCAAGGTCCCTCTGGATGACATCTGTTCCCTCCAATGTGTTAACCACACCACACAGATTGGTGTCGTCTGTAAACTTTCTGAGGGTGCACTTGATCCCAGTGTCCATATCACTGACAAAGATGTTAAATATCACTGGTCCCAATACTGATCCTGAGGAATACCACTTGTCAGTGGTCTCCCATTCAAAATTAGTTGTGGTTACAGACTGATGAGAAAAACATAGTCTGTCTTGAAATGTTTTCATAAAATAAATGTTAGTATATGTTTGTATCATTTATGTACTTAACAATTTACTCATTGTAGATGCAACTACTAGTACAATGTTTTCACCTCAGAACTCAGGATGGTCTGTCTTTCAACACAGACACAAAAACACCATCAACCCTCATTAGATAGACATTGAAGTATGGACAGTCATATTCTGTTTCTCAACTATATTCCAGGTTACAGCAATGACCTGAAGGCAGTTGCTGGTTGACTCATTACAGTGTGAAAAAATTGTAATACCTGCTTCCAAGGTTTGATTTGAAAACATCATTGAAGAAATATGCACATTTGTATGGGTATTATGTCTATACTAGTATATTCTGAGTCCATACGACTAATTTTTCTAGCCTTTAAAAGGAAATTAACAAATGCAAACTCCCTGCTAGTCCAGGACCTTTGCTAAATTCCAGGTTGAACCCAGGAAATGCTTGTGAAAGTGCTTGCTGAGAAAGGCCAAAACCATCCAGGGACTATTCTAGCAGTTTCAGAGTGTAGAAGTCTCAGTTCCAGTATCCAGGAAGTTTCTTGTCTCTGTTTAATTTCATAACAGAGGTGTAACCGGCATTTGCTTTTGTACACGCACCTTTTCTGTGACATAATAGTGTATCAGTTTCAATATTTCAGTAATACTGTGCTTATTCTGAACACCAGACCCAATCCAAACAGTCCTTCTCCCAAAACTGCATATAAATTACTTCACAATGACCCAAAATGAAGCCACTACATAACGAGACCGGACATTTTCAGTGTTCTGAAGTTCACTGAATAAAATAATCTTTGGCTTTTACATAGAACCACTCATCCAAGCATTTCAAGGAACTTTGGAGGCACTAAATAAGGAAAAGTTTCCTTTGGGAGAATCTGGAAGCTGTAAAAAGAAAGCAGTTCAAATCATAATAAAAGTTATTAACAACAAGAACCAAACCTGCTTCCAACAGAACTGTTAGGCTCTGTTGTGCAGTATTCTTGTTACTATACTACTTTTGTTTGGAAATAACAATTCACATTTCCTTCCTTATACATACTTTGTCTTCATACAGACATACATCATAACTGTAATACCTTAGCTGTTACTTTGCACTATGAAAATTTATTGAACAATTAGGAGGGGACATAGTAAAATTGAGACACTGTCCATTAGTCTGGTATCTAGAGACTTGGAGTGCAGGAGGAAATACTTCACCGTCCATTTGTCTGGGGTAGATGAATCTGTTACAGTGCCCAGAGGAGGGATTTTGAACGGTATTTATATATGATGGAAGATTTTATTGCTAAAAAGTTTTATTCTCATTCTGCACACTGTAAGCCTCCAGTTCAGTCTGACCTTTTGTGGCAGGAAGGATCACACTGAGATGCTGTCCAGAAAGGCTGTTTCCAGTGCCTAGTCATTGGCATCATGGACCGCCTAGATGAGTCATCCCTGCAGGAGTTATTGCCCAGGGTTGGGTGGAGGAGCAGGTAATCTATGAGGACAGGAGGGAAAGTGGCAAGTAAGCAGCAGCGACACATTGCATCAATGCAGGAAGACTTTCAGCTTCCGCTCCCAGTGAGTTCATGCCAGCGGATAAGTGGAAGGAGCCTCAGCCGAGACCGCAGAAGCCAGATTTTATTTTCCATTTAAGCTTTTACCTCACAAATCCATAGCAAGTCATCTCATCAGAAGTTTTTCCAAGGAGAGGACCAGAGGGCTGGTTCTCAATTTAATGAATGTATGCATCTGGACAACTTCACATTTATTCCTGTTTGAGTAGCTTCTTTTCCTTTTTTCTGTCCTGCTGTTCTAGAGTAATATCACTGTTAGTGTCTCTGTGTATGCACAGGCACATATTATGTACAAAATCTCTCTTTTGTAGGAAGTGTCTCTCTCTTCAAAGTTTACTCACAGCCAGAAGAACATGGACACTCACCTACCACCTACCTAAAATTCTCCTAGTTATTTCAATTCAGGGAATGATGTTTTACTGCTTCCAACATCGCGTTTTCTCTTTCCATCTCGAATGGCTGCTTAATGCTGTTTAACACTATTCAACAGGCAGATGGTTTCTACCATACAACGTCAGAATTCAATAAAGCAAAGCAAGTTCTACCAATGCAGATTATAACAAACTCAAAAATTTTACTGGTTTTGACACTTTCTTAAAAAAAAAGAATCTATAAAGGCTCCTTATAATTAGCAGTATATTATTAATGACAAATTAAAAAAAAATGAAAGATGTAACAAAAATGTAATTTATTCTTTTAAAATTCAATTGGCTTTAACCAGAAATAATATTCCCTGTTCTGATACTTCTTTTCTCCTGTTTTTGACAGTTACTACTCCTTCAAATATATGACATAGTTAGAAACTGTTAAAGTAAAGATTACGGAGTGATTTCCATGTTGATCTTCCTGTTTCACTTGCTTGTAGAATTCCAGAAGCTACTTATTATAACATGATTTTCCCAGGCTTGTTTTGTGCCTGAATTCTATAATCATTTTAACAGAAAATGTCCGGCCATTTTTTGAAAGATGAGAACAAAATAGAGTAACTTTACAATGAGTATTGCAACACATGAAGTAGAGCACCACCAGTAATTTATTAGGTATCAAGTTTCATACAGGAAAGAACTAAACAGTGGAAGTTTTGAACACAGGGGACTGTGAAGGCCAAAGATTAAAAGGAGATAAAGGACTAAGACAATCTCCCAGAGGATCCATTCCTTGTGTAATCACCAGCTGACAGGATCTAAACTGGATCAATTCATATTCACTTCTTACCCTATGGATTTTCTAGTGGCTACTGTCAGCGTCAGTATACTTTTGATTTAAAGGATTCTCTCGGGACTGAAGTGTTAAATTTGGCATGAAAATAGCCATCATTTAGTAACTTGCCTATATAAGACAACTTCCACAGCTAAAAATAGATGCTTTTGAGTGCATAATTACAAAATTTCATGAACAAGGGCAGGGTAATGGAAGATATAAATTCTAAAAGTAGAATTTAAATGTTGTAAGTGAAGGATAAGGTTTAACAGGATAAAGTTTTATAGCAACTGACAAGCCTTCAAATGGCCTAAATACTTATGAATCATTGAAAGTAGCTGTGGCCAAGCATGAGGGTTCATTTTTAGGCTATGAAATAATTTTGTATGAAATTTCCTAATCTATAATTGCGCTTGCTGATTGCAACAGGTATGTGCTTAATACTGCGATTTTTCCATTACACACTTCAGGAAGCCCTGCCTATATCAATCCAGATGTCTCACAAACTAACCTGGGATTAAAAAGAGAATCCTGAGTAACACCTATCAGGGTGATTAATTATTGTTAGGTGACATGACAACCCACATCCCTCTCCAAGGATTACCCAGGATTCCCCTTCAATTCCCTGTGACCATATGTGGGGTTTTCCCTGTAGGACTTCCCCATGCTGACAGGAGATAGATATTGTGTCCTGGGTGAGACAGGAGTGCTCATAGATGTCATTTTGAGGGGGGGCTACCATGAGAGATGCTGTGATAAGAGAGGACAGATGTTTTTACTGCTTCACCTCATTGTCCAGCCTGCCCCACCAGTTTATTCAACCTGAGCAGGCTCACCAAAGGGTTTCCAAATCTCGTCTGTGATTGCCACTCTCCAAAATTGATCTCTGCTTACTTCAGGAATCCTGTCATCTTTAAAGATTGGGAGAGATGCAGAAAGGACAAGAAGTTTCCATAAAGTATCAGGGTAAACCTCAAATGAGCATACTGACTGAGGAAAATGTAGGACATAAATTGGAAAATTAAAAAAAATTAAATAAATCTGCCAATACCTAGCAAGAGAAAATACGAACCTTTTATGTGATTCTTTGTTGTTTGTGGTGTTGGAAGCAGCATACTCATTCTGGTTTGATGCTCAGGCAGAAGATTAAATGTGACAAATCAATTGCAAATAGGTGATCATACAGCATGTACCCAAAATTGTCCCAGTTACAACTCTAAGCTATTACTCTGTTACGTTGGGAAGGGGGAGAATAGTCAGACGGTATTTTCTCATCTTGTGGAAACTTTAGTTCTTATTAGATATATCAATCATAAAAGTGATATGAAAGTGGATCAACATATAATTACTTGAGTTATGAAAAAAATTGTAGTGGAGAGTAGGAGCAAAAATGTTGTTATTTACTCAAATTTACATGATGAATACATAATCTCTATCACAGACAATACACATAGGAACCAGTCATAGTATACAGTAAAAAATGGAATGGAAAAAGTTCCTTCACCTTAGAAATCTTTGAAGAATTAAAAATGTTCCCATTCTATCTTTAAAATACAGTATAAAAATGTTTCGGGGTTTTTTTCTGTAAAAACTGTCTAATCATATAGCAGTATCATTTACCTTCAGGCAAACATGTGAACATAAGTGTTCTTGAACATAAAAGTCTGGCATTCAACTCACTACTTTTAGCTACTGTTTGGTAGGTTGCTATCACTGATTATTGCTGGAGCTATTTCTACTTAAAAGAAAACTAACCCCTGCATCAGGGAACTCAGCCTTGACTTGTACCTTCCTATGTGTGCAAATTTGGTTATTTTTCTATAGCTGGTGAGTCTCTCTCTTGTGATCTTGAGACAAACATAATCAAAACTGAAAACATTTAAAAATTTGTTTGTTTTCCCTCTCTTCCCTCTCTCTTTTTTTTTTTTTTCCTAGAGAGAACAAAATATTTTAAAAGCATTTTTAAAATAGTCCCAGCAAATTCTAACCAATATGTCTCTCAAACTGAATAGATATATTTTTGAGGAGCTAAACCACAGTTACTGATGGAAAAGGTAATGCAAATAAATTAACTGGTCTTGTAAATAATGCAATTGTTAAAATAATTAATCTTCCAAGAATCCTGGGTAAGATGGAAAAAAATCCAACAATTAAGAAATAGTAGGGAGGAGAACTACAAGGCAATGGTGACCTACATGAAACTGAGGAAACATTTGCTATGTGTATGAAATAAGGCGAGAAAAAAAGTAGGGAGTTTCCTACTTGCATCTTAAGTGAATGCCATAATATAGCACTGCAGTGCTGAGGCTGAGAACTTCATTTTCACTTCAGGTATAGAAGAGAGTTACTTTGGAGTGTTATTATTCCCAGATCTCTCAGGAGGACTGTGGCAGACACGACTGCGCCCACAATCTTGAATGCCATTATTTGAATCTGTCTTTTCTGTGTCACACTAGTTTGAGTGTATATAGTATATTAACTTTAATTAATTGAGTGTTTATGTGTTAAAAAGTTATTCACTTGTGCACAGAGTGATTTACCAGGATTTATGATGGGAACATTTTATAACAGCAGCATGTGTTTCCCGACAATTTGTATAGGTTCATTCATTATAATTTTTCCTGATGTTTTGCCTACCATATTATTAACTTCCCCAAAGCAATGAAATAGCAGCTTGTCTTCTCACAGCAAAGAAACGAGAGGAATAATTATGAATGTGGAAATCCCAGTGAAAACATGCTTCTATTGAAAGGGCCTAGTGGTCCAAATAGAAGCCTGCTGGATTTATGAAGTCTATAAAAAAAGCAAACATACAGAAAAACAGATGCTTTTTTTCTTCCAAAAATCTTGGAAGTCCTACACTTAGGAAAAAAAGGGGGGGATGGAGCAGTAGGAGGAGAGAATGTTACATTTATGCCACTATTAACAATAATTTATATTTTACTATAGGTTATGGAGTCTGAATAAATCATCAAAGTTTCAAGTCTTTGCCATGCATAACTACTTAATCATTTGGAAGTGTTCTTTTCAAAATGTAAGAGTTTGTGAGCATAGTGTTTGATTTGTTACTTCATCAGTAGCAAAATCACCCTTGCTTCAAAGGGATAGCTCTTTAGGACTCTTTGCATGTAAGAATTTATAATAATGGGAAAATGAATAGCATTCACTGATGGTGGTAGGGGCATATTTTTTTTCCAAGCTGTCAGTGAGGAGGTAGGGGGAAAGCCTGTGAAATCAATTCCAGAAAGTGTTGTGGATCACTGGTTATTTTACAAAGATCCAAAGCTGACAAGACCACCATAGTCCTTTGTGTTTATTGTTCAAGAGGGTGCTTTTTTGGACCATCCCTAGCAAAACCAACCTCATTTAAGAAAAAAGAAAAAGGGGGGCTGGGGGCACCAAAAGGGAAGCAGGAGGCAGTGTAAGCAATGAGCCTGTTCCAAGCCCTGCTCTACGACAACCTTCCTCACCACTGCCCCAGCCCTACCCCTCTTTAGGCACTTTGTATTATTACATGTGTGCTCTTCATTGTTATTTCTCACAACAACCCAGTCTGCTTCTGCACTCTGTCGTCCGGGTGGCCACTCATAAAAAATGTGATTTACATTCTTGTTTCACTCTCACCACCTTCTCACTTCCTGTTGCTTCTGCAGCTGATGCTTTGCTTGCCTTTTCTGTTCTTTTAATTTGAAAACTGAATTGATGTACATTTGTTTATTGCTATTACACTTTAATGGATGCAGACAAGGAAAAAATAGACCACTATCATCAGAATTGTCCTAGACTTCTTTTAAAATTAATGTATCTATAATAAATTCTTCAAAATAATAATAATAAATTCTGAATTTGCTGGAGGTGGCAAAGTAATTCCAAAATACAAGTGAATAATTTTATCTCAGCTGTTTCTCATCACATCCCAAAATTTTTAACACCTAAAAATAATTACATCAAAAAAAATTATTACACTTAGGTTAGAACAACACCCATTATAATGGGTTGAAAGTTCTTTCAATGTCATTGAAAATCTGAGCAAAATACAAGAAAGCTAAAAATTGGAGGGACCACATGGTAACAGTGGTTTTCATAGATGAAGTCAAGGACCTTGAAAGTACGTGCTCACCTTTTGCCAGGATTAAATCTCAAACAGCCAAACTCAGGTCCTTTGAAAGAGTTAAGACAATTTACCCCTACTGAGGAGCTGCCCCTGAGAATACAAATCCATGCTATGGCAGAATAAAAGGGTCACTTTGTGTTAATTCTGCTCCACTCAGTAGCAAAGGCTGAGCAGAAATATCTGTCATCAAGTGGAAGCCCTCTGACTGGCCATACATTTTCTGACGTAAATCTCATGGATTCTCATAAAAGGATGCCTGTCCTGAGTTCTCACTGGAGACTAGAAGTAGCTCTTGCCTTTTGTAGAAACAGCCAACAGCTATGGCTGTTTGTTACATATTGCTTTGTTTGCCTTAAATTCAGATAACATTTTCTATATCGGGGATAAGGGAAGAAAAGTAATTAGCTGGAAGAACTTCTGAACAGGTGAATAGATTCAGAGTTCAAGTATGCACCCAAGATTTTGCTGCTCCATTGACATTTATCTAAATTGATCTGATTTATTTACAGACCTAAAGAATGATGCATCATCCCCACAATCTTCCAACAGGTAAAGCAATCCTCCTCTGCTCCCCACTCCCCAGTGGCAGTCTGCTCTATTAGCTAAACATTTCTTTTTGAGGGCTAAACATAAATTACTAAAATGAAGTAATTAAATTCACTCCCATGATGCATGACTAACATAATGACTGTGTTCATTTGCTTTATATAAAATGATTTGGTGGACACTGTCTTCTACTTTATTTGAGATGTACAGGGACCATAAAGAAACAGGTAAAAAAACAATCAGCATTCTAATTGTCTGTGGAAAATAAGGCAAGGGAAAACAAAGAGACTTAAATGTGTCCAGACAGAGTACATGACTGAGTTTTAAATCAAGCTCTGATTTCCTTACCTCCTGGGCAACCTTCTTAGCTTGAGAACAACTTTGGTACAAAACCTTAATACTGTTAAACTACTAGGTTTAAGCTTTAGCTAGTATATTTATGTTATGGTACACTTCTGCAAAACAGTGAGTGCAATTTAAAGACTTTCTGCAAGTCAAGGTACAGCAAGTACATACACTTACATCCATAAGACAGGGAACAAGGGCTCTTACTCATGGTTAATAGCTCTAGTCATTGGGCTTCAAGGTAAAAGAAAAGTAAGTGAGGTCTTCACAAGGATACTAAAAGATTTATAAAATCATGTAGGAAAGAAAAGAAAAACATTCAGAATCTCTCCATGGAGAAAAAAAGAAAAACCAGCAGAAGGAGCAAGTTCAGAGGCTATCAGGACTAAAATGAACTTTTTTTCTCTGCTTTGAAAAACCTTCAAATACAACAAATATTCCTCAGACTGAAACCTCTTTGATTTTAAATGTTTCCCAGTGTCTTTCTTAAGTGTTTTGTTTTAAATGATGAAGTCTTAATAAATACTGGACACATAATAAGCTTCTGTGGGATTTGGACTTTATCCCACAAGTGAGAGGAAGACCTCATAACTCAAAGAGTGATGAAGCCGCAAGAGAGTTATGAAGGTTTTTCCGCACTAGTGGGATTAATTCCATATTCCACAGATGCCCATTATATAGAGGTTCTCTGTTTATACTGCAAGGAGGTAAAAAGCTTTTTTTTTATTAGATTAAAATGTCAGGGTTGAATATAAATGTCTTAGTCAGAAGAGTAAAGAACAGCTGCCTTGTGGTGTCACAAAACATCCTGAAAACAGTGGCTGAGTTAGTGGAGAGGCATGAATTGAAAGTATTTTGTATAGCCAGCAAGCATCACTACGACCACTTGTTCCTCACAGCAGTGTTCTCACTTTCTGCAATGGGAAAAGGAACATTTATCTTTTGAATAGGACCTGTGAATTAGTTTTCTTTAAAATTTCCATCATTCAAGACAAACAACGGGCCCTGTTTCTACTGCTTTTGGGCTTTGCTGCTTCATGACATTGAGGCAGGTCTTCCCAATACACAAAGGTCACTGACAAAGGAAAAGGTAAACTTACAGAAAAATAAGCTGTCCCATCTAGAAACTAAAAGAACCTTCAGTCCAGCCTTCTGCAGCCCTAGAAGACCACTGAAACTCAGCTAACTATGTCCCAGAAACAAGAAGTGTATTCCATAGGAACCAGGGATGCATTCATTCAGCAAAACCTTCAAATACTGCCTGCTCTTATGTTAGCTTGCTGATTTGCTGTTATATGCTATTTTTTATATCTGGCAATTCTCCTTTGTCCTGACACCTTTCAAGGCTGGATATGACCCACAGAGTACAACAAAATCAAACTCAGGGATTTACATACTCTGCATTCATGGAGATATTTGCCTTTTAATGAAACACGGGTTATTTTCAGAACAGGAAGAGTCTGAAATACAAATATAAAAATAGATTTGGGCTTTGATCTTAAGACCATAAATCTTCCACAAGAGACCAGTTCTCTGCAATACTAAATTGCAAATTAAAACCCAAATCATTCACTATTATTGAAGATCCTCTGTATTTATCATTATATTACATAAGGCATTTTGGTTTATGTGGAGCATAAGCATTCAAAGTATTTTCTGACCATAGATATTGGGCTTGGACTAGATGATCTTTAAAGGTCCCTTCTAATCAAAAGCATTCTATGATATATTTGTAGATGTACATTGCAATGTGTAAGCCCTGCAGCAACGGATCTCCGGGTTTCACTCAGCATGCAGCAAGCTGCCTGCAAACACTGTATCATTCTGTCCAGCTTTTAAAAAACTGGGAAAATCTTTCCTCATTTCTTAAACTCAGTTGCTGCTTATGTGTCCAACTGAAACTCACAGCTTGAAATATCCAAATAAGTGGGCCATGCCTGAATTTCAAAAACCAAGCAGCTATTTCAGGATGAAGTCTTGCCATAACCACAGAGTACAGACTTGCAATGAAGACTGGAGTATCAAAATGCTGCCATCTGGCATGGGGCAGCAGAGATCCAGACCATCCTGCTGGTTAGTGTTGATAGTGCTGGGCAGCTGTGAGAACACACCCTTCTTTAATACTCCATCTGATGCTCCTTTCAGAGGAGCAGGGACCTCCGCCTGCCGAGGTTCCCAAGCTGTGGTCCAGTTCCTGTTGCTCCACAGAGAACTGGTGAGCCACACAGGGTTGGCTCCTTCCCTGCTGTGAAAAACAAACAAACAAACAAACAAATAAAAACACAACAGAAGAGCTAAGAGTAAATAAAGTCAAAAGAACAAGCTGATGGCAGGATTAATAAATGCTTCTGTGTGGGTAAAATTGCACCCATTTTGCTCACATTGTGCAAAACCACAGTTCCTGCCATGGCTACAACTCTGTCAGAGGTGATGTTCACAACAGCATGTCCTCTGCATGGGTTATGACCTCTGAGAGAGCCTCTGTGATCTGTACTATCTCATTAAGCATAGATGGGAAACATCCATGCTATGCTCAGACCTTCAACATGCATGCCAACAGAACAAGAAATATGAAAAATATCTGGCCCTTCCTGTGATGCCAACTAAGGTGGCATCTGCCAGTTTGGATCTGCCTTAACCACAAGTCTGTAAATCTGAGATTCTGCTCTGGGTAGGATGCAAGGAAAAGATTCCATTACAGTCCTTTTACCCTCTGCTTCTGATGGATCAGTATTTTGAGGTCAAGTATTTTTAAGTATTTATTTTTAGTGCTTTAGCATATCTGCTTGCCCACTTAAAATAGCTTAAGAAGTATTTTGGGCACAAAAACACAAACAGTCATGTCTTTCATAAAGCTCTGGAGTTACCTCCCCACCAGTCACAGCATTGTGTATAGGTAGTACAAGTAGAGTTCAGTGGTAGATTTCTTACAGTGTTCTGATACTCTCCATATCAGGAAGAAGAAATGAAAAAACAGCAGAATTTGATGGTGAGACAAAGAAAAGAAGTCAACAGTTGTTTCGCGGACTAGAGTATTAGCAAATTATTTCCATTCCTCCCTAAACATTTTATTTATTTATTACCATTGTCATTGTGAGCCAGACATACTTCTTGGTTCTTATGTTTTATTATTCTGTCTCAAAGAAGTTAACACTGAGGTTAGTCTGGGAGGACATCCTTATATCCACACAGCAGATCTGCAGTGAGATGGAGAATATAGATTAGGAACCAAATCAGGTATTAGAAACTGTATTGTGTTCTATCAACTGTACTTTATAAATCACTTTCTACACTTTGGACTCAGTCTCTTCAGGAATACAAATTTTACTTGAGGTCAATTCTATAAACTTCCTTATGGAGTGGTTCCATCTTTATACTATCTCTGTGGAAGCCTCTACTAATATTTCTGCATGTTTTCCCCCAGGGAGTGGAAAGTTAGGTGCAAAGAGATCCACCACAACAAAACCATCCATTCCCAATACAGAAAAATTTCTTCACCTAACTCAAGCTGATTCTATCCATTTTATCCCACACAGAATCATGTTATTTGCTGTATACCTTGGAATTAGTTGGCAGTTGGGATGTAGATGTCTGGCTCATGAGGTTAGCCACGCAGGGTGCAAGCACTTGGGAGGAATGAACAGAGACCAGCAGCATCCTGCATTATATCCTAGGGGGAGAAGGAACAGAGATTGAGAAGGCATGCCACGTTTTCTTAAATAATTCAGGAAGTATCTCCTGCTTCCAACAAGATGATTCAGAGCTGTAATTCAGAAAGGGTGCAATGTGGTTCTTTTGCCATCTAAAACACTCCTGTCAGTGTCGGAAAAAAAACAAAACATCATACTCCTTTTCTAAAATCCTGTTCATCTGGATGGCACTTCACCTCCACAAGAAAGCAGGGTGGAGGGTGTGGGAAGATGACAACCTGGAGGCTGCAATATCCTCTGGTTGATCAATGAACATGCTCCACTGGGGGCATGACTTCAATTCTTTCCTTGAAACATGAATCAAATGAGGCCCCAAGCAAATATATTTCCCTGTCAAACATTTCACTTCCTGGAGACAGTTAAGAGCTAATGTGACATACTGTGTACAGTTTATTTTTGCTTTTGGGCCAGTGAATTGCTGTACTATTTTCCAGGCCCTTAAACTCTTAAACTTGGTTTGTGTTTGCTGAAAGAAGCATTGCAGATACATTGGCTATGAGTCCAGTAGGATTTCTAGCACACACTGACTGATCCTAAGGATTCAGACAAGGAATCAGTAAACCAAATTCAGACCAGAGGTGCATGTGTTCCTCTGCTTAAGATCTCAAAAGAGCAGACCATGCGGTTTTTTTCATGTCATCATATTTGTTGCATCATCCAGTCGGCCTTTTTATAAAAATTAAAGTGAAGGAATTGGCTGGCTTGTGCATACAGAAAATAGAGACCCAGAGAACATGCTTGTTCTGCCTTTTTTTCGTTCCCTGTCCAAAAAGCATTCAAAACCAGTGCAAGTGCAGGCCTCAGAACAATCCCTTGTTGTCTTATCTGTTTACGTGAGAAAACTGAGGCACCAAGAGGTATGTCTGGTTCACAATGACAATGGTAATAAATGGCAGAACCAGTAGACCATGATCTATAGACAATGAGGGGACATAGCTGTTCATTCACTGAAGTAAACGTAATCTAAATTTCATGGAATTAAGTTTATCCTAAGTTTCCCTCTGGTATAGAATGGGAGAAACAGGTGATACAGATCCAGCAGTGATTTTCCTGCTTTTTTGGGGAAAAAAAAAAAAAGCACCACCCACCTGGTAAGGGCTTAATGAAGCTTTTCTTCTACCAGCAGGATTTGACCATACGTAACAAAAAACACAGCAGAGCAGTCTCACCAAATAACCTTGACAAAGTTGTTGGATGACTGCTGGACACTCTGTCAGGGTTACCCAAATGCTGCAATGAACAGGTCTTCAGTCCATCAGAAGGAAGCAGTTCTTGTCATCAGTTACAGGTAACTAGCCCTAGAAAACCTTCCCCCTGGACTGCATTTGACTGCTATTCTCTGCTCCTACGGAGCTGAAAAACAATGTGAGATCTGGGCATCACTTTGTACCTTTGGGGAACACCTCTGATACCCTGTTAAGATACTGCTTTGCATTTCTGCAACACTACCCATTTTACAAGCCTTGATTAGTGGATTTTCATTAGGCTGCAGTACTTCAAGTGTTTCAGAAACCAGGAAAAGCTGGCAGGTAAACCCTCTCTTCATTGACTCCCCTGCAATCATACAAGCAGCACTTCATGAAGAACTTAATCTCCTCTTTTAAGTTCTGTGTATATCTACTGTATATCAAAATTAGCAGAATACATCAGAATTGCAGTGTAGAGGTACTACAGCACTGCAATAGAGGACAAAATAAAGAGTTCAGGGGTAAAGTAAAAATTGAGTATTCCAGTTTTTTAAGACATGCACACATCTACAACAAAGACTGATGTAAAACAATCCAAGAAACGTTTGTTCTGGCCTTAGTTTTTGAGCTGCATCTCCATATTGGCAATAGTGGTCAAATCACACTCCCTTGTATATGTAGATAGATATATGTAAAAATTTTGCCTTTAGTTAATTTTTAGTAAAAAAATGAAAAAGTAAAAAATGTAAAAGCACTCCATTCAAAATAGATAGACATAAAGAACAAAATCCCACAGAAGGCAGGGAAAATATTACTAGTCATACCAGTGCTGAGGTGGTTTGGTGCCACTGAAGATCTTCAAGAACCATGCAAACAGCTTCTCTCTCCCTCAGTCAACAGTTTGAATGCGTAACTAGGTCAGACACACTGCAGCAAGAGAATCTCTTTTTGGTAATGCCAATACAAATTTTCCAACACAGATATGCCAACATGCTTCAGACTTCACCTGGAGAGAAGAGGAAGTAATTTGGTCTCTAGAGCAGTGCAGCCCTCAGCATTTTTGCAAAGATTACCTGTGGTAGCAGTGGTATTTGTGGTGTGGAGAATTGCTTGCTGCAAAAAGCTGTTGCACTGCTCGCATTTCCCCCTCTCTATATCCTGAAGTGCAGAGAAAGATAAATGTCAGGGGCATTTTGAGATAAGAAACTGCCTGTTTGTTTACCTTGCCTCTTTGTGTTTGACTATTTCCCCCCTCTACTCCACTTAGTGTTTCTTTCCACTCACAAGTGTTGTTTTAATACAGATGTGCTCAGCTGCCTTCCTCTGGTAACTGTCTAGTTGGAGGAAAAAATAAACTAGCATACACTTTTCTGAATCAATGTTGTAACTGTCATACTGCTAATGTTGACTTCCTTGTTGGTTTTGGTGGTAGTACAACAGACCATTTTAGAAGAATCTTTTTATTGCCTGAAAATACAGTTTGATCCCTTTCAAAGTGCTTCCTAAAAGCTATACTGACTTCTCACTTGAGTTCCATATCTTTGACTGTTTCCCTCTCTTCCTTTATGAACTAGCAGTGTCAAAAAATGTTACTTACCACTGAATCTACATTTTTCTAGGTACATTTAACATAGCTAAATGCTGTCCCTGTCTTAAAGAACATTGTAATCTAAAGCATCAAGATGGTCTTTGTATAGGTCTCTGCATGAACCACAAACTTTCATTACTGAATTAGGCCCCTTCAAATGTTACAACTCAAAAGCTGAAGGGAACAGTGGTATGATCGAAAGAATATACTTTTTTCATATTTATGGGTGTTCTATTATAGTCACATAAACTGTTGGAACAAATGGGAGAAAGAAACAGATTATTCTGAGTGATATAACCAGATAAATTGTAGCTAAAATTTTTAAATCTTTCCCAGTTCCCAGATGGATGAAGATTACTGATCTTAAATATTTCCTTCAACTGAAGCAGATATTTACAATTTTTAGACAGCCAGGTCAATATCATCACTTGACCATCAGAAGTGCATGTATCTTCAAGTCTAATACACAAATATCATATTTGGTGTTTTGTATGAATATAATAAATTTATAGACATATATATGTTTAATGTCTTCATATAAGAACATCTCATAGCAGCCTTATTTTTTAATCTTAAACTCCATCCTCCAGGTGAATGGATTTTTTGGCATTCCTAAATTGTGATTCAGTAACTACTGATGTGAGAGTAGCAATGGGAAGTTCAGTAAGTCTATAAGTTATAAACTGTGCCAGTAAAAGTACAGTGCTCCTGACATCTCTACAATATAATAGGGAGGTATACACAAAACCAAATTAAAGTCTTAATTTTTTAAAAAGGATTTAATTAAGGAGGTCAAGAATCTCTCCCAGTTCCTTCTTCCAATAAATACATTCAGACTTTCATCTTTGACCTTTATTTGTAAAATTAATTCTACATATTTCTGCATACAACTCTCTAAGGAGAATCAAGTTTACACTTCCTTCCCAATCCAAACCATAACAGCGCTTAATTAGGTGTTAATTTATGTAGTACTTAGCATGAACTTTTGACACTCACTGAAGTGGGCAGCATGAGTATACATGTGTTATCACCTGACTACATCAAGAACAGAGACTATGCACTGGTCAGGTATCTTGGGCTTTATAAGGTATCAAGTAACATTTATGACCCTGTTGTACCTAAATTTCCAATAGGTTGGACCTGTCTCCAGTGTACATTAATATAGAAACCCATGTGAACTTAAAGCACTGATTGTAAGAACTTCAAAACAACTAGTGAATTATGGATACAGATGTCAAGACAACCTGCATCAAGGCTGCCTGAAACTTTGTCACTCTGCTCAGTTTTAAGGAAAGTGCACAGCTGACAAACATTTCATTTTGCCCACCCAATATGATTAAAAACATGGAATTGAACTCTTTTCCTACCAAAGTTAAACCTTAATTATAACCATACTAATAAAAGTGTACAGAGCATTTTAATACAAGGCTTTTTTTTCCCTACCCATTGAGCCCTACCACTCCATTAGGCTGAACAGCAACTCTCTGATGGATCTGCTATCTTTTCTAAATGGTCAGATGACTTTAACCACAGGGTTAATTTTGCTTTGTGTGGTCTAAACCTCAATCCTAAAATGTGCAAGACTGATAAAAGAATAGACATTAATTCACAAATTGTCTTTTTCAAGCAGCTCTAGTAAACAACATGTGATGTTACATCCCTAGTTTGGAAACAAAGATGCTGAGTTACCTTGAACATGTCTAAATAGAGAAGATTTGTGCAACCATTGTACTGTGTGCGTATCAATTTTTCCCACTGCTGCAGATTGTGGAAACAGTGCTGTCATGAATGTGTTTTCAATCACCTTAGCTCTGGACTACTTGGAACACTTTGTTTCAGAGTCCTACTGCAAGTTTATAACAGAAATCAGGCCCTCTGATCTCCAGGGTAAAAACATCTCAAGACCATCAGAAAAGCAGGAAATGTAAGCATGCAAGTTGTCTCAAAATAAATGTTTATTTCTAAAACCTGTTTTTCTATTTATATTCTTTATTTCTTCCTACCTCATAGCAATTAGTCATATCTCACACAGCACTGTGAAAATAAAATCAGATCTTACAGAACCTGTTCAGCATATTATGCAAGCATATTTCATAAGGAGTTAAACAAACAAATGCTGCATAGACATATATTCTACTTTGCTTTACATTTATTTCAGTTTCTTAAATCAATTTCAATTTTCTTACTTAAATTTACTAACGGTCCTAATACTGTTTATTATACACTTACTGATAGTCCTGATACTATTTATGAGAAGAGGCATTGTAATACTTTGCCCTGTTTATTATGAATACCAGAAATGTCATTACAATACCAAGGAAATAAAATATTGACTCAACTTCCTGTGTTGTGATGAATTGTACCAGAATGTCCATGGTCCGGTTACCATGTTGTTGATATTGCACATAGATGTATAGGTCAATCTCTATGAAGCTGTTGCCATCATGAAACTGTCTGAAATATAGTGAGGAAAAAATGAAACCAAGATGTTTAGAGATTCCAATTAATGTGAAGGTATCTTTTCTAAAATAGTTTTAAGTGTGGTTAAACCAGCACTCTCTAGTAGAATATTAAATATATGGAAAGCCTATATACTACTTGTAAGTAATAAATAGTAAATCGTTTCATTTTATAGTCAAAAACATTAATACTCTAATTTTTTTAACAATCTTTGCTATCCATCTATTTAAAGCTAAGCTGCTGCTTCTACCTCTAGGTTTGAGCATATGATGCTCAAACACCTGTATTTTTTGTAGCTTAAAGCAAAGTTGAGTCCAAATGCAAATTAAATTAGTTTAATGCAATTTGTAATACTGTACAAGTTTTTTTCATTAACAAACAGAGCTGCTGGTTATGAAATAACTGAGCTCATCAGCCATATTAACAAAGGCAAGAAACAGTCACACGTTAAATGTTTCATAATGTCATCAGTTTTTAAAGAAGGAAAACTATGAAGTACAAAAGTGAAAATTCTCTTTCCATGTATGGACTTCACTGATGCTTTTCACCAGCAAAAGGAGAAGAATGAATGGGAGATAACCTTGAACGTGGAGAGGTCTTGGCTAGCAGACATCTGATACTGATTCAGAAATTCCTGCAATTCCTTCTCTGCTCCAGATTGTCCCTGAAAGTGTCAACCAACATAATCTTTCACAGCTATAAAGAATGGTGCCATACTGTTTTGACGCTAAAATAGACCATTGTTCCACAAGCTTGAGTAATTTTAGAATATGTAGAGCATTAGTTAATTAATCCCAGCACATGTCCTTGGTTGAGCTGTTAATCTCTTTCGCTCTGTCCTCTTCTTTACAACTCACAAATTATTGAGAGAACTAGCAAGTTAGAGCTTGTAGCACACCACTGTGTCACTGTCAAGATGTCTCCCAGCCCAGTTTGGTTTGCTCTGTTTAGTTACCAGCCAAAAAGCAAAAGGAAAATGCATCTCCTGAAGCAATGCAAGGCAGAGCAGACATTCCCTGACTATTTTAAAGAGTTATTCCTAAAGCCGATTCTAACTTTGTACACTATCTGTCAATAGGGAAAGACAGAGGTTCAACTTTTTCACCAGCACAGAGTCTGAACCTTAGGAAAAGAAAAATAAAAAAAGAATAGCTACTGTGAAGACTGTTGAGAAGCAATGGCTAGTTTATATTCTGTCTACGATTTAGCATATGACCAAGAAGCATATCATTCCAGGGGACTCAATTCAAAGCAGAATGTTTGAGCTTCTGCACTGCAGAAGCTAGTGCATGGCCAGGGAAAACAGAGAACAACAACTTTCCAGTGTTTAGTTGCTTTGCTTGTGCTTCCATGATACAGAGGCCAAACATACAGTAATTTTAACTGAAACAAGTCCAAGACTTGTGTAAATGAATCCAGTGAAAATGAAACTGACCTTGGGGAGAAAGAAGAAATGGCAGGGCAGTGAAAACATCTTATGCCTTAAGGAAAAGCATAGAGAAAGTAGCAGGAACTCATGTCTGCATTCAAAATAATAACTAGGGTTATTATTTACCAGAGAGAAAAGACCTTTCTCCTTGCACAGTAACTCTTTGGTGACAGCAAAGACAGACAAGGTAACTGAATAAGTATTCTGAGAGAAAACAGGAGCAAGTATTCAGGAGGATGCTGGTAGGATAGGAAGCAAGAGCAAGAGATTCTCATGCTCCTCCTGAAATGGAAAGGGTGATTTAGCAGAGGCAACTAAAGAAGAAAAACAGTGTATGTCATCAGAGAGCAAACCACAGAACTTACAGCAGTAGAAGGAATATTGTATCAATAATTATACTAATGGCTTTATTTTAGCTTCTAAAATTATCTTTGTTGTCCTATAAATATAATTTATATAAAAATCATTAAATTATATTAAGGATCTATAGTTGAAATTCCTTTCAAGTTTAGTTGTCTACTCTCAAACTTAAAAAAATAGCTACAAGGCAACGCAAAGCACACTTAGCTTCCAACATTTATCTAAGTGGACAGACTATATTACTCACTCATAGCATCACCTTCCATGAGTTACATCTCCTTCCATTTATTTTTTTTCTTTTTTATTTTTAGTGAAGGCTTGAAGGTTCCAGACATGGTTTTTATTCTCCTCTCCTTTGCCAGTCTTCCTCTTTGCCACCATCTATTGCAGGAGATTCACATTGCTTTCAGTTCACTTCTAGTGTCACCTCCATGGTGGGTAAAGGTGGAAGGGAGAGAAAAAAAATTTATTACCTCTTTTCCTAGATCTGTTGACTTGCCTGGTAAGGGGGCAGAAGCACATGCCATGAGCTACTGCACTGTTCACACATTATGATGCCTGTGCTATCCCACCATAGAGTGCTACAGTGGTCAAGCTTAGCCATTGATAAAGGTTCTGATCTGATGCAATTCTAAATACCTGAACAAAATCAAATACACCTCATTTACACAGGTTTTGCTTTAGTGATTAAGTTTTTCCTATGAATTTTCTGCTAATTCTATTACTTTAAAGGACACCAAACAGTAATTCTACATGACATTTTTATCACCTGCATAACATTTCAAAGGAAACATTTAATTGCATTTGATGTTATTTAAACACTTACCATGTACTCTTCAATCCTACAACTTTCAATGTGTTCTAGCTATATTAAATATTTAAGAAACAGTTGGGGTATGTTCTGCATTTTTTCCCATTTTTTAGTGTTTATTCTGTAATAAACATGTAGTATGTTGCAAATACATTTCATATATATGACCCTTTATGCATTAAGTGTTAAGAACATATTTTTGCTTTGCCATAGTTAAGTTTGTCACATTTTCCATTACAAACTTAATTTCAGGGTTTATAACTTTTCCATAAAATGTGCCCTTCAGGAGGAAACTTGACATATAATTCCCCATCTGAAAAGAGGAGGTGAGGTTTTTTCCTCTTAAAAAACAGATTAATAAAATAGTTTAGCAAATATTTCTAGTATGCAGAAGCAAAGTGACAAAAAAGTCTGTGCAACTTGCATTCCTTCTCTTAGACTGCTAAAGAAGCTTAGTGAAAGAAAAGCTAAAACAAAATATCCAACTCTGAACTGGAATCTAAACTCAGCATTTTATAATTCTATCCAAAAATAAATACTTTCATATATCAGCTACTACTGATTAAAGTTTGAAGCATTTTTTTGGTTACACCACAGACCAGATAAAATAATTCCTGATCCAGCTTTCAAGATGGTATAATATAATATATGTTCATTGTCTGTCTAGATCACTACTAATTTCAACAGAGTAGCCCAGACTATTAAAACCTTTTTGATGTCACAATATTAGAGCTAACAGAATAATGGCAGTCCATCACTGACTGTATGATTTAAATTCTACTTCATATACCTTTTAGATACTTCTACAACTCATCACAAAAAAAAGTCTTCACCACTCTTTAGTCACCTTTTAATAATGTTATATTAAAAGCACACTGCTTGCCACCATTTTTATTCCTAAATAGGACAAAAAAAAAACCATGTAAGACAAACCATACAGGATAAAAGCATAGATTAAATGAAAAGCTCATCTGGTTTATTGAAAACATATAAGCAAATAGGCAAATATTTCTGAATAACAAGAATATTTTTCATAAAACAGGAATAAATTGTGAACAAGTCAAATATCAGAAATCTAACCTTATTAGAGCTTTTAGATTCAACCTTATGCATGATTACTACTATTTTTATAAAAATGAAACAGCCTTATTTTCAAATTCTCACATACTGACTGCCAGCAGTTTTTCTCAACTACAGTACTTTCCAGATTAATCTATCTTTATATTGCCAAATTTTATGACCTTTATTGCAAGTCACCTAACAAGTGTTTTCTCAAAGTTCTTTTTTCCTGAGCAAAGTTAGACCTTTTATTCTTTCCAAAGATAATATTATGGCTTACAACTTGGTTTTAAAAAAAAAAAAAAAAAAAAGACTTAAAAATGCCCCGATTTTAAACCTTTCAAAGACAAAACAAGTCCTATATTTATTACATAAAAAAATTACCCAACCTCATGGCATTCCAGACTTGACTGATGATTTGTGAATGCTTCCAGGTTAGCAATACCATGTTATGTGTTTCTCAGCTTCCTGTCTGACCACTCCATCCACCAGCTATTTGGTCTTTGATCTTTTTTTCCACAGATTTCACCCAACATTTTCAGGTTTATAATTCAAATTAAATACCTTTAATTTGACTCGGGGCTTTGTTGTACCTATTTTCTAGCTAAACTTCAAAATGGTTCCCAAGGTGTATGTTTGCTCCGTATCACATGGATTAGTAGGCAGGAACTGGGGATTTTGTCTGTCTTGTTTTGCCCTCTTACACTAGGTACAGCTTTAAATAGAAAGAAACCATGTTCTCATAGCAGACATCCTTCTAATTGATTTTTGTCATCCTCTCTGTCTCTGGTTATCTGGTTATATAAACACAGTTAAAAAAAAAACCCAACTTATTAAGACTATCTTTTCTTCCATCTCCAATAACTTCTGCATCCTAGCAGAATTAGGGTATTCCATTCATCCTGTTTTTATTTTCACATAACAAATAAATAGTACATATATTGAGTAGAGGTAGAACTGTGTTTTGCTCCTGTAGACAAGTCCATTTTTTTCTGTTTTGTCTGGACCACATTTTTCTTTAGTTTCTCCCTGTGTGACATAGCTCCCAATTCACAGTTTCTTTTAATCCATTTTTGCTTTCTGATGAATCTTTTTAGCTTCTAATACCAGACAATTGTTTACTATGTGTTAACAAAAGTTCAGGTTTTAAAACATGCACTAAGAAAATGAGAAACCTTCTAGGAATCAGGCATCTCTGGGAGGTGGGCTTAAATCACCACCTATCTCCCATTTCTTGGGCTATACCATAAATATTCCACTATTAAAAGAAAGATAGGAAAAGTGGGAAACAATAGCAACATTTTTTTCCAGATCTCCTAAACACTTGAAAGATATACTTATGTCTGAAGAGTGGAAGAGGTCTACTGCTTGACTCTACCCCTCTAAGTCACAACAGTCCCAATCATGTGTGTACATTTCTCCAGAGGCATCTACCAAACAATATGAGATACTTTAGATACTTTTTAGAAGATAGATAGTGTTTGAGAGTAGTAGGTCCAGATTGCTTTGTCTGGTTACACCTCTCCCAATAAAACATTTATGACAGGTCACAGGCTCAATCCTAGCATACTGCCACCCATTCTGACAGACCGTCCCTGGCATGGTGTCAGCATCTCCCAGACAGTGCCCAGGAACAGTTCAGGGGATAGCACTGGCCAGAGTTTTTTCCCAGTGAGGTAATCTCCTTTTCAAGGGAAGAAGAAGAAAGTTTAGCCTAAACCATTTTTTAAATGCCTTTTCTCCCCATGCACACACAAGCTTTGAAACCAGGGGAGTGATATCAGTGGAGAATTTGGCTTTTTGGCTTCAAAATACCACATCTCAAGTCAACACTTCGTGGAAAAACAGAAATAAAAAATTTAATTTAAAAAGACAACAAAAATCAACAACAGTGGAAGCACACTGGTTTCCACCAAGTAAAGAAAGGGTTCTGAGACATGTTTTTTATAGAACCATGATGGGAAAACTTACTGTTATTAAATTGCTTACTATAGTATATGTTTACAAGAGGCATGAGTTATTTAAAACACAACATGACCACACTTCTATGTCTTTAACTGATTCATTTAACTCAGTCCAAACAACTAAGTATTAAGGTTGATCTATTACTACCTTTATAAATCATAGATTTAGATTAGAATATGAGAAGACAGTTAGTCCCATTCCCTACACAAAAACAATTATTTGGCTTCTAAAGATGGATGATATAAGGAAATATTTCTTCTTCTCTCATTTTCTCTTTCTTCCCAGCACTATCATCTATTGCAACTATGATTAATATAATTGAGGCAAATCTAAATTAAATCAGTTAAGGTAGAACTTCTTCAAACAAAAGGTTTTTTTAAATTTAAATGAGAAGTATGAATCCAGCTTTTGTTTCCTATGAAAAGCATTAAAAGAACATGTGGACATACAGTACGGTGTGAACTGTAATAAATCATGCTCTTAACTATAATATTTGTCTTCTTTAATTTTCCATTTATTGAACAAATGTTTCATTTTTCCCTTCAGAGAGCTTCAAACTACAGAATTTACAACTATTTAAAAAAATAACATTGGAAAAAGATACCAGAGTTGTTCCACCTTCTC